>LR139763.1:0-24805 GCA_900659605.1 Tisbe holothuriae | reverse complement strand
TTAGAGCCACCCTTGTCTATATTTTGCACTGTTTCAGCTGTCCTCTGAGCTCTTTTGGGCCTTCTCTAGAGGGCTACGTCCCATTTGGATAAAGAAGGGAAAGATCAAGGTTAAACAGAGGGCTTTATCGAGTACCAATTATAGCGTATAGGCTAATATCACATTGGTTTGGTATCACTAACTACCTACCCCATTTTGACGGTGTCTAATAAAATTCAGCTTTTTGTAACATTCCTCGAGGAGTGCAAGCTCATGGTGGCAAGGTTAGCATGCATGTCGTCCATGCAAGATGGCTAGGGTTTGAATCCCGGTTTCGGCGGATGGATATTTCAATTCTCCTAAAAAAGCAGCCACACCAAGACTTCAAACCTGCGGTAATTGGTAAATGTTGAAACCATTTTGGTCTGCCGATTGCGCATTTTGGCACCAAAACCAAGCGAGTGAAGTGGAGCGTCAAGGGACTGAGTTTTCTCCTCCTAGGCAGAGCAAGTGCATGAGCATTCCATCTACAAGAATGGGCTGCGCAAACCAAAGAGTTACTGAGTATCGAGAAGAAAGATCAAGCTTAGAAGAGTAAATTGTAACTCAGGAAGGAGAAAGAAAAGAGAGAAAAAGGAGGAAAGTTAGCCATTGTAAGCCAAAATTCTGAACTGTGAAGGACCCAATAGATTTTATGCTTTTACTAGTAAGAACTTGGGAAGCGTAATTCCACTCATTGCAGGGTCGCAAAAACCCTGCACAGTAATCTCAGCAGAAGCCTCTCTTGGACTTGCCATTGGGGGCAGGCTATTACAATGAACCTGAAACACCATTTGGGACATGCCATTATAAGTTAATAGACATCGAGCAGAATGGAATTCCAATAGAGTGTGTTGCTTCCATTCATTGCTCCTAAGAGGGAAAGCAGTTACAAATTATCTCATATATTAATAGCATCATATATTTTGGATTCTTACACAGTGCAAACTGCAAAGTGCCATCTGGGGAAACAGAACCTTAGCAGGGTTAATGTCAATATCTGAAGTTCCAATTAAGTGATAGTAGAAAAATCTCCAGCCAAAGTCCAACCAAAATCCGTTCATTATGTAGTCCAAGAAAAACATTTGGCTGCATACCAGGCAGATGTGCACTGCATCCCAAAAGGCAAGAGCCATTAGGTTGAGGCAATGTAGTGGCTTCTCATAAAAGAGGATATGCTCAGTGACACTAGAGATATCCAGTCTGGAGAGCACCAGCCGTTTAACTAGCTTTTGGGTAATGAGTGGTAGTATATTAAAGACGCCCAAAAACAACATTAATTCAGGTATCCAATTGTAGAAGTCCAAAGACATCACCTTGGGCCATTCTTCCTGTAATGTAAGATCTTATTACGTTATAATATTAGGAGGACTTTATTATGATGCATGTAATACTTACACTGAGGTATGGATACAGCTTGTGATACAGGTTGGCCTCCTCTTCCTGGCCAAAAGTTGCAGTTAAGACATTGACAGCATTTTGCCGAATGGACAGGATGGGATAAATCCTGAATGTTCCTATTGCTGAACAGGTGTATGCAATATCAACTGCAGACAGACCACCCTTTTGGTAATGACACATTACACTTCCAACCCAGCTGCCCTTTACCCAAAGGAACGTGGCCCAGAGGATTAGCAGTGGTCCAAGAATCTTGCATTGTATGCTCAAAGCCTAGAAAATATGTGACTTTAAATATCTACCAGTTTGTGCTCTTATTGTGAGTACCATTGTATCCGTAGATGAGATCTTAAATGCGGTCAACCCACGGACAGACTTCATTATTCAGGGATATGGGATGGTCAGAGCAGGACTACTGTGCTAATCTGAAAAAGTGTAAAAAAACAAGTCAGTTATGGGAGCATTCAATACATGAACTTTAACAAAAACATATGCATCCTGTGAGTGTCTTTATTGAAAACAAATCCTTCACACACTCTTTTCAGTTGCAAGTCTTGAAATAAACTTATTAAATGACACTCTGTCCACATTATCTCGTAGTATTTCAAGGAGAACTATATCAGGCAATGTCCACTGGTCAGTAAGGCACACACAATTTTCACTTGTCAACTTGGCACAAAATGTTTTTTTGATGTAGAACTTTCTGTATGACTTGATTAATAGAAGTCCACGCTGAATCAATGCAATGCCCCACAAGCCCACTAGGGCAAACTGACAAAACCACAAGAGTGCAAATATATATTGATTGCACTCATTAAAGGTCAAGTAGCATGTCGCAGACATGAGTTGAATTCTTTTTGTTGGCCCATATGACACACTAAAATGGTAAATTTAATTTAATTAGATGTCGTCCTCTGAAATAAACAATGATCTTACTAATCACATATGGATCCAAGAGGGAATAGCAGATCCGGATAGCTAATATGACCTGGGTGATCCTGAATCACAGACATCATGAAATAGATACCATAGGATACATAAAACCCATCAAAAAATGCATCCAATGACAATATGCTTCCTATATTGACAGCAGCAGCTAAGACTTCACAAAGAAGGTAGTATGTCATAAAACCACGGCTTCTAGAGGTGTACTTGAAGAAGGACAACAGCCTTTTAGACCGAATTTGAGATGGAATGTTTAATGGATTCTGAAATGTACGTACATTAATAAAAATAAATATTGAGCCTGCAAAAATTAAATTATGTTACCTGTTTATCATTTCTATAAACAGCTTCCTCTAAACAGTAATGATGAAACATATTTTCACATCCCTTCTCAATTTGTCCCCTGTTTCTAGACTTCCATAAAAAGTGAGGGAGTGAATAGATGCAGGCAAACACCAAGATCACAAAAGGAATCCATTGGTACTTTGTAGCTCGTCTTTTCTTCAGCCACACCTGAAAGTATAATAATAAATAATAAATTCGAATAATAACAGTTACGTTACAATAAATAAATACTAATATTTCCTTAGTATACCTTTGTTTGGTCCTCACTAGCATTGGGTAAGTGGAACAATGTCACTTTTGTAGCATTTAGGATTTCCCAATTTTCGTCTATGAGCTCAATTGGTCCCAATCCCAAGAACTGTGTCTTTGGGAGGAAATACTTTAGGCAGAGACCATTGTATATGTATGTTCCTAAATATTAGCTTATTAACTTCCTGCATTTATACAATGTACTTCTTATGAACTAATGTGTACAGTAGAATGGATGTCAGTATCACAAAGCTTGAGAGGTAATAATATACTTCTTGTAAATAGTTTTAATTGTAGAAACATAATAAAATGCTATGCACTGCAAGGATTGTCTCAAATATGACGCAATTTTCTTTATCTTTTTTCTCTGAACCTCTCCATCCCCCAATTAAACGTTAGTTAAGTTACAATTTAAGGCTATCATTCTATACTCTATACAAGAGCTATATGAGTATATATTTACTTTAAGTAACTATTTTAAGGATGTATTTACCTACCCTTCATATAACAGAACGTGTTAATGTCAGGTTCAGAGTTGCTGTCTGAGTTTGTGCAAGTCATGGGTGTAGATATTAGCGTCCTTCCAAGCATCATAATTGATGCCACCACTAGCATGGGAGAAATGAGCCGATGATGCGTTGACAAGAGCTATAACAAGCAATGTTAAATGCCATGAACAATATATTCATTACTATGGTATTGTTTGCAGCGTAACTTAATTTATTAAACAGTTGTAGCTTACCCAAGTCTCACTCTTAGCTCTATCCGCTTTGAACAATCCCTTGATTTCATTTATGAACGATGCCATTGTATCAAAAGATTTCTCTTTATAAGGTCTAGGACACTATGATTACTGTACGTTCTAAAGCAAAGCGTAACATGCTCCATGGAAGCAACCTCAAATAATGCTTACTCTGCGCAATTTTGTTCTATCAGGGAGCAACAGATCATATATGTTTGAACTGTGTTGCGTATTGTTCTGTATTCATTTTCCGTGTTATTGACATGAGAAACAGTGGCTAAATAAAAGATGAATATTGTACCGGTTGTAATATCCTTGGCAAAGAAGACAAACTCTGAAGATGGTGCTATTGAGGAGAAAAAATCGTCTAAAGGAAGTGCACAGTTGTCTGTTGAAAAGGCTAAGGAGATTAAATTGAAGAAAGAGCTGGCCACCCTTCAAAGAGTTACTGGGACCATTGACAAAATCAAGGCTGAAAGTGAACGACTCAAGACCAAACTCAAGGATGAGCAACAGAACGGAGATTCTCGGGCAGAGCAGGCTACCAAGGAGCAATATGAATCTTTGCGGACATTTCAGACACTGTTCACAGCTCTGCTGAGCCATGATAACCACCAATCTGGAGCTGGATCACTCAAGACAGTGCGGCAGATTGCACACAGACTTATGTCTGCTGACAACGATGTACAGAATGTTCCGAAGCCTTCCAGCCTAAAGATTATTGACATCCGAACATACTGCAGCAGTCTAGAAAGGAAGGCATTCACACAGAAGGACAATGTAGGTCTACTGAACACAATAATGATTATATTACTGGCATTTTCATTCATTTTTCAGACAATTTCTGCTCCCTCGGCGACAACAGGACTGGGAAGTGTCAAAGGAATTCTTAATGAACAGGTATATATAACAATACATTTTGGCACGGACAGTTACTAAGCACGGACAATTTAATGCTGATAGTAGACATTTTATATTAAATGTAATTAGCATTAGGGCTTTTATATGCACTGGACTACCTCCGGGATATTTGGTTGCAACTAAACTGTTTCCTCATTGATTTTGATTAATCTTTCTTTGGTTCTTCCACTAGCTGCGCATTCCATAGGAAATAGGAATGCAAAAATTATATATAAAATGCTGGCTTGTTTTTAATCGTTTTAAGTATAGTGGGTAAAAGTAAACACATGCAACTGGTTAAATAAGGCATCTCCCACACAGGCATTATCGCAGGAAATATTTCCGGGAATATTTTTATCCCTCAGGCAAGCTTGGCCGGGTTTGTGTAAGGGAAGGGAATTTTTATGCTAAGGAGAATTTTGCTTTTCTCAAAAGCATTTAATATGGGCCTTTACAACTGGCTACTCTATATTCTCAACTGATTAAAAACCTTGTTAGGGTCTTTACATGTGAATCTAGACAAATTCCTATGAATCAATAAATCGTTTATTAGATTTCAAAGTATAACAAAAGTCAATAAAATGCAAAAGTTATTGCATCTTGGAAGGCATACCTACATTTTTTGTCAATGCTATAGACAAAGGGGTCCAAAATGGCAAAATTTAGAAGCTGCTAAATTCTATGTGTTCTACCCAAGGCCAATATAATATTACTAAGGTTACATTGTGCAAGAGTCATTTTGAATTTTCCCGTTTTCCCGCCTTCACTTATGATCCTACTGAGTACAAAGCACTAAGCACGTTGGGTGGGTCTCAGCACTCAGTTTTCGCTTATAAAGTGGCCCAGAGAGCCTGCCTAAAGCTTCACACGGGGGAGGTTTGGTTCTACCCAAAAATATGATCAAAACCAGTCCTATTTTTATATCACTCATAATTATATATGTTAAGCATAGGAAGTTAATCAAAAGGAGGAGGGAAATATTCAATTTTGTAATCTTGAGTCGTAAAAAATACCTTGTAGTAAACTAATAAAATGTATAGGACATAAATACTGTGCCATACATGCATTGTACTTTTTTATTACAAAAAAGTTTAACACAATCTTTTAACTCTTAAAGCCTACTTTTTCATTTAATACTGTAAAATGCAGCCAAAAATTAACTGTAGCGGGAGCCAATCATGATGTTACAATTATAGTGCAATTACACTTTTTAAAATATGGGACATTATTTATCCCTGAAGCTGTAATTATAATATCTAATTAGTTAGTTACTTGTAATTTGTTACTCTAAAGACCTGCTAATTACAATTGTCTAAATCCCTTTACATTACATTTTTCTACTGAAAAATGTTCCTGCTTTATTTATAATTGTAATTGTAACAGATTAGATTCGGAAATTAGTAATGTAAAATTTAATGTTATTAGTTGTATATTCCCTTATATTTTGATAGGGTGTTTTGTGTTAAGAAGCTGACGTTTGACCACAATTTCTGCTCTTGATTATTATCACAGAACCCTTTATATCAGAAATGTTTGCGAGGCAAGTATTTGAGAATACATGTACTTGCTCTATTTTAGAGCAGAGTAGTAAAACCATTGCATTATGCCTATTCTATAATATCCTTGACTGCAACATCCAAATGGACCATTAAACACTTTTAGTGCAACTTCAACATGTTTTATGCATATATGTCATATATATGTGTCATCCCTTAACAGTAATCCAGCTTTGACAGCTATAGGTGTTCAATTGGATGTCTCTGGACGGACGTATTTTCAATATAATGTTGCATTTTTCAGAGCCGACGCACGATCTCCAGGCCGGAAAACTATAATGCCCTAGCTGAGGAGAACATTGAAGAGGTGGCTATTGAGGTAGGAGAGAACAACAATCACCAAGAGGACCCAGTGGGCCAGGAGAATGAAGAGGATGGAAAGGCTGAAGAGGATGGAAAGGATGAAGAGGATGGAAAGGCTGAAGAGAATGAAGAGGATGGAGAGGATAAACATGGTGGGAGAGGTGGTGCCGAAGACGATAAAGGGGAGGATGAAGAGGCTGAGAACAGTACTGAAGAAGAAGGTGGGGGACAGGGCAAAGATGCGGAAGCCAGTTCTGAAGAAGTGGATGTTGGAGAGAATAAAGAGGTTGAGACAAGTCCAAAAGAGGATGGTGGACAGGGGGAAGAGGCTGGGCCCAGTGGCGAAGAAGTGAATGTTGAAGATGATCATGATGATAAAGAGGATGAACAGGATGAACAAGATGAAGAGGATGAAGAGGATGAGACCAGTTCTGACGAAGAGAATGAGACCAGTTCTGACAAAGAGGATGATACCAGTTCTGACGAAGAGGATGATACCAGTTCTGAAAAAGAGGATGAACAAGCTGAAGTTGAAGATAATAACAAAATGCAAGAAAAGAAAGTAAGGAGCAATACAGAAAAAGAGGACATTGAAGAACCTGACGGTATTGACAGGGAGAGGAATTCCAAAAAGGAACCGGAAATCAAAAGCAAGGAGGCAGAACAGGAGAACAAGAAGCAGACAACGTTGATTAAGGACCCCACAGAAGTATTGGAAAACTGGCTTGCACAGTTAAGCAGCATATACGGCAGCAAAATTGTTCTGAACATGATGACTTCGCAAGTTCAGTTTGCTCAGGAAGCAGACTCTAATGGCTGGAAGAAGCAAGCAGAAAGCTTTAAGAAATTGCTGTTTTCAAGATTTGGGCCTAATCCTTCAAGAGCCCACAAAAGATTCCTCCCTGATCTTACTCCTTCTCACATAGAGAGTGTTAAGCAGAGGCACCAGGTTAATGAATATGACTGGAGGTATGAACTCCTGGAGGAAAGTGAATTGGGAACTGTTCATCCTTCGAAAACATTAGCCAAAATACTCCTCCAGCAAGTGCATGATGAAAATAAGAAATTCTCCAAGGCTGTCCACAATGCGGCTACTGGTGGTCACTGGCATGAAACAAGGAATCGTGCCAAGAGAGATGAAGCTGTCAAAAGGATACTACAAGAGTACTTTGCATATGCTGCTCCCTTGGCCCCAACTCAGCCAGAACATTTTCGAACAAGCCAAACTAGACTGGATGCCGCCTCCAATAAATATCTTCAGGAAACAAAATACATTCTCCAGGGAGACAGGCAAGGATTCAGGGCTGTTCATGCTACAGGTACAATAAATCATACAATATGGTGTCATTAATTTATGTTACTTGAGACAATTATTATTATTTGTTCAGATTATCACACCTTTATACTCCAATTTGGCACATAATTGTCATTTCAGTGATAATACATGCTTATTTTTTATTGTTTTAGGTAATGGTCTTTGTCTGTACAATGCAATGTCCGCATCTGTCTGTGGAAATGAGGATATGGCCGAGACCATCAAACTCTACACAATGTGGGAACTATTGACAAAGTCAGATGGTCTTACCGATAGGTTGGACTTTTCCTATGTCAATCAAAGCGTGAACAGTCTACTGGATGACATTTTGGCGGAAGGTGAATGGTCATCTGATGGTCATGCTGTTGCAGCAGGGAGTGTACTTGGTAATATATTGATTATTGTTGACTAATTAATACGTAGAGCTTAAATATAATTAACATTTTAGGAACAACTGTGATTCTTCACTCTCCGAAACAACGTCATCTTGGCTTAAGGAGGGGTCTGGAGAATATGGTGTTCTACTCACCTAAGAGTAAGGAAATCTCCATATCGATAATGAGAACCAACACAAGGTAAATATACAAGTACAAGTATGTCAGATAACTTGAATTATAGGTTAGTTCTGTTCATTCTTATTTTTTCAGGTATGATCCTCTTATGGGCAAACATGGCCAGCTCAGCTTTGAGGTCAATCACTTTGTGAGCTTGCAACGAAGTCGAATGTGCATGTGGACATTGATACCAAATCCGCCAGAGAATCCACCACTAACTCGGTCAACCAAGAACCCAAAGTATGTTGTTGTGGATGGAGCCTTTGCTAACAATAATCCTCAGTCTCTGGAGGAAGTCCTGGATGTGAATTCCAAAAACTCATCCCATTTATCTGGATCTGGTGATGCAGTACCAAGAATTCCCTCTCAAAGAAAAAGCTGCAGTCTCAAAGGGAATCTGAAAGATGAGTCTCTCTCCGGCCAAGAGGACATATCATCCATGTCAGAGGAATCTGATACATACCCAGCAGCTAATAAGGTCTCCCACAGGCATCAGGATGGTACATTGCTTCCTGTTTCACTGCAGGATGACTAGGAATTGGGAGAGGTTGATTTATTTGCTGATGACTCTGTAGATGCCAGTGAAAACATGATGCAGCCACCCAATGAAGTGTCTAGCAGTGAAGATGAGGACCAGGAGATAATTGAAGAAGAAGAAGAAGAAGACAGGGAAGAAGAGGATGAGGAAACAGAAGATGAGGATGAAGACGAGGAAGAGGAATCAGTTGAGGAGGAGCCTGAACATGGTGTTAATGATGATCAGTTCACTATGAATGGCGCTAAAATGGATCCTGTTGTGCTTTGGGACATGTCCAAAAGTATCTCAATGGTGTCTCATGAGAAAGAGCCACCCCGGGCAAAGCCAGGATATGTGCACAGAGTAAAAAACATGGAAGCTATTGAGGAGAACCACCAAAACTGTTGGCAACTGCCAGAATCTCATTATGACTCTAGAAACTACAGGGTGTCTTACTTTTTGCTATGTGATGATCAAAGCTTGAAGAAATTATACACAGTTGCAGATGTTAAGTCAAAGGCCACACCCAAAGGGGAATGGAAGGAAGGAGCTAATGTGCCACCTTACCTTTTTAAAATCCACCCAGCAAACAAAAAGGTGAAGCAGCTCCAAACTGGGATTGATACCAGCCTTCCCGAAAACACAATTGTGACCTTGTCAACTAGGCAATTTGTCAAGAAAGTTCCAGGTGAAAAGGAAGACTTCCGACGCTGCATAGCATTTTTCAGTGTCAATGGAAAGCCGAGCCAACATGCCATGATGTATTACTTGGGAAAGAGTCCCCTTTCCATGAAGAGAAATCTCCGGCCAGGACCAAGCATGCGCCGCAAGGTTGCTGATATGGGTCAACATAGGAAGGTCAATGCTGGAATTGCTCATGATAAACTCATGCAGGATCAAGTACCAATCAGGAATAAGCGCCAAGTCAGGGAAGTGGTTGACAAGATCAACCATGATCATGGCCACAAGAAGACAAATAACATAGCCAATCAACACCAGGAACTGTTCCATTTAATGACATTAGGAAACCACGACTTCCTGAGGATGCATTTCACCATTGAGGGCCATGGTGTGGCAACTCATACTCCATCTTGCATTGTGGCCAATCCTGAGAGCCTTGCCATCATGAAGAATCTTGCCAAGAACAACCTGCTGGAGCTCACGGTGGACACTGCCCACAACTTATCCCCATCATACTGCACTGCCATCACATTCAAACACAGGAATGTCTATAGTTGCAAGAAGACAAAAACTCATCCAACTCTGATATGTGCTGCTATGATCCATAAAGACATGACAGTTGCCACATATAGAGTCTTTTTCCACAGAGTGAAGATTGAGCTGGACATAGACAATGAGGAATCCATCTCCTTTGTGCAAGGATCTCCATTGGCATCAGATGAATCACTTGCCCAAGGTCCAAGTCAATCCAATCTTCACATTACTTCAGATCAAGATAAAAGTTTACAATTGGCAATAAGGAAAGAATTTCCGAACTCGCCCTTATTGAGCTGTCAGAGACACCTGAGATTGAGCACAACCCGCTGGCTCAATGATCATTTAAAAGACAAAAAGCAGACAAAACCAATTATTGCATCACTGTATTATGCTGATTCTTGCCCAATCAATGCAGAAACAGAGCTGGATGCATGCAACCGGTTGAAATCCATCATTGACAACTTCTCCAGGGACAATCCGGATAGTGACAACATTGTCAACTACTTGAAGGAGTTGGAGAGGCCACTGTTGGATATTGTGCAGTACAAGTTGCTGCAGCGGAGAAGACATCCCAAGGGTGCCAAGATTGACTTTAGCTCCAATGCTAGTGAAAGTTACAATAATGTCCTCCGAACCAGACTGGATTTTCAACCAACCAGTATTGTCAAACTGGCTGAGGTCATCCACAACCACTCTGCAGCCTTGAGTATGGATATTACAAGAGCAATGTACTCTGAGGTGAGATAGTGTAATTTTAATTGCAGTTATTAGTTCTAAAATTCTTTGTTTTGCAATGTCATTCAAATTGGACTATTTCTTTAACATTTTCCAGGGGAACTTCTCACTCACTCCAGAGGCGGTAGAGGACCTCAGCAAAGGAAAGCATCAATTTCCTGTGACATTTGCTACGTGGAACAGCTTCAGTAAGAAGAAGAAGCTTCACTGTTGGAGGATCCTCAATTCGTATGACATCACCAAAAGGATTGAAGATCCCAAGGATGCCTCACAGAAGTTGGTATGGTCAACAGATAAGACTTTGGCAATTCCCCAAGGCGGCATTGCCAAGAAACGAAAACAAACTCAATCAGCCAAGAGTTCAAGAACTCGGACAGTAAGATGGAAGAAGAAGCAGCAGAGTGAGGGCACAGATAAAACAGGTGCTGCCTTGCCTGGCATGCCTTCATTTAAGGAGAAATAAATGCATTATCAGGAATGTAAATATATTTTTTGTGCTAAAGGTATAACATAATTGTGTGTTTTATTATTGACTACTTGGATAATGGTCTGTACAATGAAACATTACTAAATATCTAGGTATTTGACTCAGAACTTGGACTCGGAATGCTTCTTGTGACGCTGGTTTTCACCCAGGATTGTATAGTTCAACAGATAAGACTTTGGCAATTCCCCAAGGCCTGCAAGGTGGCATTGCCAAGAAACGAAAACAAACTCAATCAGTCAAGAGTTCAAGAAATTTACTGTATATCGAATTATTCAATCACTAACCTTATATTGTTCTAGTTTTGTTGCTAGGTTGGGCTATAGCTGCATAATACAAAGAATGTCTCCTGTAGAGGTTCCAAAATACATGTAGCTGTTTCTAAAGTTACACAGTTAATTACATATAATTGGATGTAGCAAACATTTCGAGCATCTTAATAATTATAATTAGATGACTGTAGTGGAGTTCTTTCTCAAAGAGTGTATAGTTGCATAATACTGCATTAGTTATAGCGCAAATAAGTTGTAGTTGTTCCAATTCTGCTCTACCAATGCAATGTGAACATATTTCTAAGGAGTACAATATATATGTCGTATTTGTGTACATAACAATGAACTACTCTACTAGAAGAAGACGACAACAGCTTACGTGAAGCTTTGTGTGGATAGCCATTTTGAATAATTTAATTTTTGGGAGAATGGCATGGAAAACGGAAAATGCTCCAATTTGAATCACACAACCCAGCATGAGTAAGTGAACAGAGTCACTTTTTGCCCTTCTCCAAGGAAATTCAGCAGCCCTACAAAGCTTCAGCAGCAGCCAGGCTACATAGGCAGGACGGCACGGGACAGTTCAGCCTCTAGTAGTATATATAACCTCTTTGGTACATACGCAAAATAGATGGAAAAATAATAAAAACCAAAGCTATAAAAACTGCTCATTGTTAGTGTGCTAAATCATCCTGTTTAGTGTACTTGTAATAATCACAATATTAATTTGGTGTCATTAAAATTTGATGGGGTGTACTTATGATGTTTAAGTTATATTGATATTTTGTATACTATATCATTATATCAGCTGAGTAAGAGTCTCTTTACTTGCGTTGTCATATGGAACAGATGGCGTCCCTAACTTTTATTTTTCTTCCCATTAAATGGCATTCAAGCATGTTCACTATATATCCATGACAGCTGCGTAACTGATGACTGCGGCCTGGCAAGAATAGATGTAGTAGCATGTTTACTATATATCAATGGCTGCTTGTATGTATTGCCTAGTACGTTCCAATACATCCTGTACAAGTAAATATCTGGTATAACTAACTTTCAAACCTCACACCTGCTTAAAATGGATGAATTGCAGTTGCAAATTACAAAGGCCAAAAACACATTGAAGAAAATTAAGGCCATTGATAAAAGTGCTAGTAGTGCCCAGGCCAGCCTGTGTCGCAATGTGGCTGCTATGGAAGAACGAATTTGGTAATTGACTACAATTCCCATATTAAATATTAAATATGTATATGCATTAAACCTCTCAGTAAAATAAACCTCCTTGTTGAGTCAATAAGAGAAGGCATGGAATGCAGCACCCCATCTTCTGAAGAAACTGTTGAAGATCGACTCCAGAAGATTGGATTTACAACAGCTGATGAGCATGAACAAGCAGTCCTCAAACATCTCCAGCTACCAAGGGAAACTATGGCTGACCTTATTGGGAATGAGGATATTGCTCAGGTATGGAGGTACTATGTATCATTTAGTCTATGACCATGCTATGTATAAATAAAAAGCTCAATGGCCTGGTTCAATGCGGTAAGACTTATCATTAATATAAATAATTAACTCTTTTCTATTCAACAGGTTCTGATTGATGCAACCACAAACATGCATCATTACCCTAAAATTACCAAAAATGATGTCATCACCAATGTATTAATATATGGGTATATGATATACTTCATTTATGACTAAAATATGTTGATATACGTAATTCTTCAGGGCTCCAGGAGTTGGAAAATCTCTAATAGCCAAAACCCTTGCCGGACAAGTATGTTAATATCCTTAAAAGTACAGCATGCATGTCAAAATATTAATACCCATTTAATTAATTCCCATTTAGAGCAATAATTTTCTTTTGACATTGAGCCCATCTGTGGTCTGCAAGAAGTATTTTGGAGAGTCCTCTCAAGCCTTAAGTGCATCCTTTCGGATTGCAAAGAAACTAAAGGCAGTATTATTGCTAGACGAGGTTGATTTGCTCCTTAAGAATGCTTCTTCTGATGAGTCTGCAAAGTCTACTTTACATGCAGAAGCACTGTCTTTACTACAGAACTGCTTTGATGATGACCAGGTTGTTTTGGTGGCATGTACCAATAGGCAAGTATAAATAAATTTTATTATGTCTCACTCATAATATTTTCCATTTACCATAATTTCCTCCAAGTAGGGTAGACCACATTGATCCAAGGGTCTTACGGCGTTTTCACATCCACCAAATGATGTTACCCAATGAGTCTGACAGAAGGGCCATGGTTAAGGTAGTCACATACGTAAATGAAATAAATACAGAAGTTCTCATAAACATTTTCCATCTTTTGTTTACCAGGCCTTCCTCAGAGATCGTCCTCACGTCCTTACTGAAGAAGATTTAGACCATGTAGCAAAGGTGACTAAGAATTACACGGGTAAAATATGCTATATGTAAAATCATATCATTCATATGTGTCTAAACATATATACTTTCAGGCTGTGACTTGGCCAAAGTGATAAAGTCTGCCCGTATTGTGGCCACAAAAAAAATCTTATTGGCAGAAAATATCCATCTTCTTGGAACTCAAAGACATGTAGCACCAGCACTGTGTAATTCCACATCATGTGACTCCTTCAAATCATATTCAAACATATCCGAAGTGCCTGTATCACTACATCACCAACAGCCAGTGGCTTTGTTTGACATATTATGTGCATTGAAGTCAGTTAAAAAATCCCCTCATTATGACGTGCCTCAAATTAGTGATATAATATAACTGTATCCAGTAAAATTGTTTCATTTAATTCATCATTCACTATCGTGGTAGCAAGTTTAAAATTTTTCCTTAAGTATTGGTATCTCTGTGATTTTTTTGGTTTATTGTAAATGGACCGGTAACTAATTTAGTAGGTATTGTGCATTTGTTTTTTTCTTTTATATGGAGAATTTATTTAAACATAAAGGACCTGATTAAATTGCAGTAAATAAGGGAAGCATTCCTATGTTATGGAACCCCTACTTTTAGACGCCTTCATATACAAATATAGGGTTGCTAATATGTTACAACACACTCTTTCAAATCCTGCCTTATCTTTTAAGGGCATCATCAAATAACTATCAAGTTAATGTAATGTACTTCGAAATGTCCAAATGCTGCATGGTTAATGTCAGTTTTGGATAACCTGTATATTTGTGCATGAATATCATAAATAGTTCTCGTATGTAGGCTCTGTATGATGGTGACCCCAACTTATGAGAATATCATCTTTCAAAACATACCGTTTAATCTTGTCATGTCACGTTTTAGCCTGGTTAAATTACTAGGATGGATGTTAACAGTCTAGAATTAAAAGTTGCCCAATGGGAGCAGGTCATTGAAGACACAGAAAAGTTTTATCTGGAACTCAAGGAGCCATTTCCTAGCAAGGAAATATGCAGCAAGTGTGGCTACACGTTATGTAAGGGGCACAAGTGAGTATTTTTTTGCAAAATTAATGGATCACATCAGCTTACTTTTGTTGCTATATATATAGGCAACAATGCACCAAGGAGCCACCTAAGTGTCCACTCTCTTACCCCCATTGCCAGAATTGCAACAGGAAAGGAGGTACCTAGTACATAGTACCATGGTATTTAAGGGGGCTATGATAGTACATATATATAGATCACTGAAATACCTGGACAAACCGCGACCTCCAAATTCCCAGATTGGCATGATGCAGTGGTCATTTAACAACAAACTTTACTAAAATGAAGTTGTTTAACATGCATAAATACCCTATGGCTTAATGTTGTACCTCTCTAACACTTCACATACATGAGAAATCGTGTCCGGTTAGTGCATGAGTACTTAATACATGCAAGATTTTAGCACCTCTCCCGTCCAGGCAAAAAGGCTAACTTTTGACTGGTGTGTCATATAATTAAATGCTACATATACATTAGAGCGCAATTTTAATGTAGATTAAAAGTAATTTTATGGACTTTTGTTGAAATCTTACTCATTTCAGGTTTAACAACAAAAGTTCAAAATGGGCCAGACAGGAGAGTTGCTAGAATCTGCCACTTATGTACTAAGCTATCATGTGCTCAATACTCTGAACGCTTGATGATACAATGGCCATACTTGATGGCAATACCTTTTAGAGCACTCTGCCCAACTTTTATTAATGATGTTTTTCATTTTAAGCAGTGCAAGTATACTTTCTGAAAAATTGAGGTTGCATACTCTCCAGGTGTTTAGAGCTCTATGATAGTATAACAGAGTTAATGAGAGTTTTTATTGAAATATTACTTTGATTCTAGGTTGCAAAGATATCACCTTAACCCGAAAAACTCATAAAGATGATACCAGCTCTGAAGTCTCAATCGGACCCTCTTTTATGGACATCTTATTCAAGTGTTGCTGCGGATTTACCTTATAATATATGTCAAAAATGTCAATATGTTAAACATTAATAGTACGGTACAGTGCATTTATGGAATTGTCTACTAAGTTTAGCAGTTAAGAAATTCAACCTAGAGGATCCAGTCTGCGTATCAACACTTATTATTAAAATCAAATTATATCTTTATTGAGATTATGTTAATAATACACTTGTTTAATTATTTTGTGTGTACATTTACGTGTTTATGTTTAACTTTGTAGATATTTTCCCTTTATAAATATTGCTTATAAATTAAATATCAAAGTCAAGCACTTCTCAGCTGGCACGAGGTTGTGTGAATTTTCCGAATATTACACAGCTTTCAGTACTCAGTTTGAGTAGCTACCGGGAACTCAGGTGCCAAATAACAATAAACAAAATTCGGCCTGCTAAGTGACCAGTGTTATACGTCATATTACTCTGTTTCACCATGTTGGACATCATCTCCTACCTGAAAAGCAGCTTTGGCCGTCGCCAGGGCTACCAGATTGAGCCAATCGCCAACTACATCTACTTTCGTGTCACCGTTGCCCTCTACCTGGCCTTTGGCCTGATCCTCTGGACTCGCCAGTTCATTGGGGAGCCAATTGCCTGCGCCTTTGGCAACCACAACTTACCCAGCCGTGTCACCGATGCCTACTGCTGGATGAACGCCACCTACATGCAGTCAACTTCGGGTGTGCAGCTGAGTGTGTCAACGGCGCAGTTTCAGTGGTTCTCAACTGCCCTTCTCTTCCAAGCCATCCTCTTCTATCTACCGCACTTCTTCTGGAAGCAGATGGAGCGTGGCAAGGTGGCCATGCTGCTGAACGGCGTGCTTCAGCTGGACAGAGAGGAGGAGAAGAAGAAGGAGAAGATGAGGCGGATTTCGAGGTACATTTACAACAACAGCGGCCACGGATGGTACCTTGGGCTCTACCTGGTGTGCATGAGCATGGTGGTTGTGCTCGTCACTGTGGATGTTGTGCAGCTCAATGGACTTTATTCAAACGTTGTAAGCAGTGACAGGAGCAGGGAGGACTTGTTGTCGGTGTTGTTTCCCAAGATCAGCCAGTGCACCTTCCAGCACTTCAGCAACAGTGGCCGGATGCAAATCAGTGAAGGCATTTGCATCCTATCTTTGAATGAGATGGCTGAAAAAGTTGCATATGTGTCGTGGATGTGGCTGGATCTGGTTTCCATTTTGACCCTCCTGTGCATCCTGTACCATCTGCTTGTGTTGATAAAGCCAGTCCACGTGTGCTGGCTGAGCAGGATGGGAAGCAGCAAGCTCACCACGGACAGGGTCAAACTGGTTCTGAAGGATTGCACACTGGGAGATCGTTGGCTGATACATATTCTGTGCATGAACATGGACTGTATGACAGCAGATTGTCTGTTCCTTGCCTTTGAGGCAGAGGCAGAAGCAAATGGATGTGATAGTGTTGAAGTTGTGTGAATATTGTTAGTTGTAAAAATGATAAATATGTAACAATAAAAATTATGTAATTGTATACACAACATACTATAAATTCGGTGTGTCTTCATAAATTATTCAAAAACGACTGTATTACTGGCAAACATTTCCACGATACACCCAACTTTTTTACTTTTCTCGTGCCCGATTTTTTTAAAAAGTAAAACAATACCTTAAGTATGCTTAGGGTTTAATTTTTCAGTTTCATGAGCTAGCCAGGCAAAAAAATACTACCCTAAATTCAAGTCCTCTCAAGGTTGTATTTAACTTTTAAAAAATCGGACACTCCCCACTGGGAGTCCTTAGGCTAATCAATTGCTATTATTATTTCACGGCTTTTTCCAGAGTACTACCGTTTCTTGTCTTTTGCAGCATTTGTATTAAAAATGTCTACACTGCACTGTACAGTGTGGGGAAGCAAAAACGCGAATTGTTTGACGGCAGATCAAAAAAAGTTGATCAAGTTTTAATAACCTCCTAACTCTGTTAAATATGTTACACATAATAATGATTACCCGCCGAGACTGGCTGCAGAGATTCCCGATAATAGCGCTATTATTGGTTTCCGACTTTAGTGCGATTATAGGAATTTCCGATAATAAGAGCCAAAATCCCGAGAATAAGAGTGAAATCCCGATAATAAGGCCCTAGTACACATGAAGAGGTGTGTCAGATTCAGAGTCCAGGTCGAGTCGGTCATGAACACCAGTATACAGTTCATTGGTTCAACCAACCTCTAAAATGAAAAACCTTATTATGGGTCCTCTATTACTTTAATATCGCGCTATTCTCGGGATTGCAATTATCGCCTTATTCTCGGGCCCGAGAATAGCGGCGACCAGTCTCGGTGGGTGTTACATTCAATAAAAAATATTATTTTTTTATCACGGTAACTGCATGTTTTTCTCTCTGCAGTCCTCCCAACTAAACACAAAGTAGAAGAAAAAAATAGCTATACGTATAATGTCTTTTAAAGCATTACCAGTAACATTGCTAACATGTCCAATGAAAGGAACATAAGACTATTTACCGTACAGACAGTTTATAAGCTCATGTTTGGTCTTCCCTTCCGTCGTCTGATGCAACTCGTTACTTATCCGTTCTGTTCTCAGCCGATTAATTTCCGCAACATCGACGAAAATCGAGGGAAGAGGAAGAAGAAAATGGAGTTATTATAAATTCAAACTGTCAGAGAAATTAGAAAAATATGTACTTACAATAATACCATGTACTAAAAAAGGGTCTACTTTAATTGATTAAACCTTGGTAATATATGAAACATTATATTCAAATAAAACTTTCCCTTGTCAAGAAATAATTGTAGTTTTTAACATTAAAGATGCTCTGAATCTTAGCTAACCCCACATACTTATAAACAATATATCTATAAGGCCCTCTCTCATCCATTTAAGCCTTCAGCAAAACGTCAGCGACTGATATGTGACATTGTGACCCTTCTTCTTCTGTTTTTCTTTGCCCGAGGACATATTCAAGATTTATCAGCGGGTAAGCCGTGAAAGGAAGCAGCAGATTCTTTCTGGTCTTAGGAAGAGATTCTTTTGGAGGTTTTAGACAATAGACACAAAGGACAATACCGAAGAGCGGCCATGACGAATGTCTTTCAATGGCGGTGCAGCAAAAGAGTGCTGCACTGTGCAAGCACTCGAGAAAAGGGTTTCTGAAAGCCGTATAACGGTATAAAACATCAATTACGGTATAAATTGATTTAATGCTGACAATATAGTCTAGTAGTACCAAGCACAGAGCCAATAATTAAACGAATTTTACCCATTTAGATTGTATGCAAATTTTATCCATTTAGACCTTGATTTAGACTGATTATATGAATGAAGACTTAATAAGAAAATGAAGCAATTATTTCCGTTGAAAAATTGAAAGGTAATTTTTCCGTGGAAAATATTATCTAACAGTTTTCTTCTATACTTTTCATTTATGAAGGTTTCAAATGGAATGAAATGAAGATTCAGCAATTATTTATTCCAATTCCAATTTCTTTCCCAATGTTGCAAGAAACCTTCATTCCCAACTAATAACTTCCCCCATATTCTACATACCAATAAGTTTGAATTCCACTCTTATCATTTGGCGCTCCGCTCCCCTGAGAATGGGAACGTAACCCGGAACGAGCCTTCCAAGATCGAATTCCGCTGAAAAGAGAAGAAGGAATTATATGATGATAATATTCAAGAGGGATTCATTATTCAGCAGAATTGGAAGAAGTTTGGCATGGAAAATCTGCGGGGAATATTGCAGAGAGGGATTAAAGGAAATATTGATGAAAACTCAATGCGAAACCCTGCCTTATAAGGCATAATAAAAGCAACAACATGACATTTGACACTGCATATTTTATCTACCCACTCTTGCTACGAATGAAAGTATATACAAAACTGTGAACGTATTTTTGATGGAGCTACCGTTTCTCTTTCTTCTTCTCCTGAATATATTGTTGCTCTCCTCCATTGCGTCGTCCCTGCCCTCTGAGCAGACCGCACGCAGGTCAGCGGCCGAGCAGAAGAGACTGTCGCCGCAAAGGGAGTCCAAACGGGACCGGAGCTGGCGCTTGACCTGCTGAGTTACCTGAAAGTGGGTTGAAATATACACAGAACAATGAATATAGTTTTTAAATGTAACTTTATCTTAAATATAGTGCATGGTTCTATAGATTGTATGTATTTGATTAGGCATTTTAGGCAAATAATTTGACCACCCTTGGTTATGCTTTGCACTAAATCTTGACATGTTTTAGCAAATTGTACCTTTGAAAACATTCATAAAAAGGATCAAAACTGGACAAGGGGCTAGTGAAGCACAAATAACTATTTTCAATTATGTGGTAATGATAGAAAGATAAGTACTTTAAAAAAGCAGGAACTGAAGGCCATTCCAAAGAAAAAAGGTAGACT
The DNA here is from genome assembly GCA_900659605.1 of Tisbe holothuriae. NCBI lineage: Eukaryota > Metazoa > Arthropoda > Copepoda > Harpacticoida > Tisbidae > Tisbe > Tisbe holothuriae. The sequence continues at coordinate 4,464 of LR139763.1, read as the reverse complement.
AATAAGGATTAGCCCTGCAATAAAAAGATTAGTCTTTTTCTGCCTTTGCAAATGAAAACTTTCCCTACTTTTATTTCCCCCTTATCCTTCTTATTTCTTTTACCAAAGTAGGGAAAAAGTGAAACTCATTGGATATTAAGCTAAGAAGATCAATTTGGTCAAAAACGATCCTTAATCCAATCCCTTCTGGGAATAAATACACTGCACAGAAAGAGGGACAAGGGTTGCTAGAAGTCCAAATATTTACCCAAATTCTGTTTTCTCTATCATAATAAATATTAATAAATATTAATGCATTGAGGATATAAAACTATTTGCTAACACCATTATAATAATATTTGGCAAACCGATTACTCATATTGGTCCAATTGTTTCAAATCATCCGACAACCCTGTCATAACCATGACCTTCACCGTTTAAATGTCAGTTGTTGCATTTTAACTGTCTGCAGCAGGAAATAGGACGAAATAGAGAGAAATGCTATTTTGTGACGCCTTTACTGGCAATTATAAAAGTTTTTTCTCTTTCCGCTACTCTCTACGTTCAAAAAAGTTTTTTTTGAAAGTTTAAAGCATTATTTGCGCTGTCACCAACAGCAAAGTTTAAAAACTAAATCTATTGTACTTTTGGAAAAAATCTCTGACACAGAAAATCTACTCAAGGGAACCAAAACGACTCGTAGGTTATTGGTTCATTCATTACTGCATCAACCTAGAATTTGATTTTCATGTGTATTCAGGTTATTAAGAAATTGAGAAAATAATGAAATCGAACTACTCTAACCAGAACTTTACGAAAGCTACACGTTGATACTAATGCATCTATAGAAAACAAACAGTCTCCGACCTGTCTCAAGAAGAACATATCCCCGCAGATTTCCTCTTCTTCCTCCTCCCCTCCGTTGTAATCCAGATCCTGTTTCTTCTTCTCCATGACCCCGAAGGAGATCGCAGTGGGCGTGCTCCAGAGGGTGGCGTGGCTGGACACGGAGCAGTCGGGCAGGGGGAAAGGGTTCGATTCCGGGAACCAGTGACGGCCATCTGAAAAATATTTGATTCTTTAGTATCCATTTAAGTGTAGGTTATGTTCCAATTTGAAGCGTAACACTTGGTATATTGGTAACATGTTACCTGATGCTCCCATTCCATACTTCATACAGAAGTAGTCTTCCTCGGGGTTGAGCGCAAACCCAAACCCATCCTGACAGCTGAGTGCGCATATGACGCGCTCTGGGTCGAGGTCGTCGCTGCAGTTGCGGTGGCCGTGAAGGGGGGACGGCGGAGAGCTGCACATGTTCTCTGGAAAGAAAAAGGAGTACACTTTACTGCCACCGAGCAAAACGACAGTCCAACATGTGTATTAAAGTTTCTAAGTGTAGTACATAATCTGCATCCAATTTTAAAATGACATACCTTGCACCTCCACCTCAATGGTGCACCTCGCCTCATTCCCAGCCTCATCCCTCGCCACATATTCCACCTCAGTCACGCCGAGACCAAACGTCCCGAACTCCCTCGACCTCTTCACTTCCGGTTCTCGCCTAGAGTTGTCATGGAAGATGGGCTCGTCCCACTCAACGTCGGTGACGCTGGTAGAGCCCCGATCGGCCAGGAAGGGCGGTGGAGAGCGGCAGAAGTCGATGGTCGGGGACTGACGGTCTAAAGAAATAGAAATACTCATTCAGAGCTGCGACAAGTACTAAATGTTTGCCAAGGACCCACATATATGTATAAGTTTACTGATACTTGGTAATGTATATTATCCTATTTTGGTAAAATGCATCTTGACTTATTTGTTAAAATTGTCCCGCCAACCGTAATTTTTTTGCCATAATTATCTTTAAAAACACTAACCCCAAGGAGCCTATTAATTATGTATTGTGCTCCTATGAAAGTAAGCTGTACTTTCAAAGTTTATGTTGGCACAATGCATATGAAAGATAAATATTGGTCTCTCCTGTCTCCTGTCTCAATTTTATGACAAAATTGATTGGAGTATTGATAAATATTTACAAATTTTTGCCTAGCCGGATGTTTAATCGCAAATTATGTCGACTATTGATAACACAGTTACCTCGTTTTCCTCATAGAAAATAATCAATATTGACGAGTATATTTAAATTTACCTAATTTGTAAGGGAAAATCATTATGACATTTTGCATCAACCTTCCGCATATTCTGATTTCTGGTGGGTCGGGTATAAAATGCACAATTTTGACCCAACAACTGCATGTTTTTCACTCTCTTGTGAATTTCAAATAGCATTTTGGTTTCTCACTGTCTTCTTTCTTTCTTTCTTTATTAGCCGTTTGGAATTCACCACAATATGTACAATGAGACATTTATATACAGCTGCTTCCGTACAACACCCTAAATCCAGAAAAGAGGAACTTTAACGTACAAAAATGTTACAATTGTTACATTAGATTAAAAATTCTCCGTCATTTGGTCGTCTTTGTTCCGTTCCTCGCACCGTCGTTCCCCTTGGTGTGACTTCCCCTACTAGATGCGTCCCCCGACGGTCAATCGGCCATTGTTGACTTGCTGCATGATCTCGACCCTGGCCCAGCCGTTCAATGCTGCGTGATCTCTACCCTGGTCGGCTGGCGTGTGCGGTTTGGCCGGCGTGTCTGACTTGGCCGACGTATCTGCCCCAAAATCAAAAACAGCCATCGTGTCCTTGTCATCCGTCGTGTCCTTCCAGCTCGCCACGTCCTTACCAGAGGAATTCGCGTAGCAGTCCAGCGGGCAGCCGCTCAGGCTCGGCCCCAGTGTTGGTTACCTGGCAGAGGAATTCGTACAGCAGTACGGTGATGGGCGATCGCCTGGGTGTTGCTCCAGTGTTGGTTTAGTTTCACGGCAGAGGTCGACTGAAGAAGGGATCCAAATCCGCCGACATCAGGAGAATCGGATGGCCTTCACTTGTTACAGTGGGCAGGGGTGGTGGGGCGCATGGTGGAGCACATGTTGGTCACCATGGAGGGGGCTGGACCCATCCGAGAGGGCCAGTATTGTTGGTTTAAGTTTCACTCTTTTCCTTTTTTCAGTTCAAGAAAACACGACCGGAAATCGTGGTGCGTGTTTACCTCGAGGTTGCGTGACCGGAAGTCCCGCGAAAATATATCATAAAGTCGTAAAAATTAGTTAAAACGAAAAAGTGTTCAAATTAATAACTGTACCGTCAAATTATATACGCATCTTAGATTAACTTCAATAATCTTATATCCAGTTCTGACTTGGAAAGAAAGAAAGGCCTATACATGTAAATTCATGTAAAACTCATCTGGTCTGGCTGAGTCAGATCCAAGGGATTAGTGACTAAGTCCGCTTCTTTATTACGGACATATTCAATGTCTTCAAATGGCTCTCGAAGTAGTCAGCATTATGATAAAATATTGAACTACTAAGGGTTATGTTATGTAGTCAGTACTCCATATATTACGTAGTTAGAGGAACCCTAATGTTATACGGCGTTATTATAATTAAATAGCACTAAAATTGGGAAAAGTGACTGTCAAACCTAATGTGAAACAATTTTAGTAAACGAGCCACATCCGGGTTGTCCTAAATAACATTTTAAGCATTTGAGAAGGAGCACAAAAGAAATGTTTATGACAGATTTCTCTGCAACACAAAAAGGCTACTTTTTGCAATTATGTCAAAACATTTTACCTACCGGACAAATTTATAAAAGGTGGAAAAGTTTTAAACTGCCAGAAGTTGCAGTTTTTATATGCCAGTGGAGGTAAAAATATAACTGTCATATTGAATCTACTGCACAGTGGTTTAGTTGGTATTTGTTCAAGGAATAACTTATCTAAATCTCATTTCTACATGGCTTAAAATTGCACATTTCCACATGGTATGGAATAATTGCAATATTATAGTTTAATGTTAGGTGTCATTAATTGTTATTTTTTTTTATATATCATTAATATATCACACGCTCTGAACTCTAATGGAGTGTATTCCTCGAAAAGAAAGTTTCAGAGAACTTTATTGTCGAGAAACGTGTCTTTTTTGTGTTTGTTTATTTTCATGTTTTCACATGTCTTATTTTGAGAAATAGAAGCAAGGAGACAGAAAGCAGACGGACTAGAAAGGATAAATGCTTCATAATGTAGTACTTACGTTAACAATGTTGGAACATAAACTTAACCCGTAACAAAATTATGTCAACAGTTCTCTGCAGAGATTACATCCATAATCGAATAAATCCATCTCTAGTTCTTAAGTTCTCATGCAATTTTGCTATAATAGGTCAGGGTTACCATATTCTTACCTGAAAGTGAAAGAAAGCATATTAAATTAATACAATATTGGTCAATAACACAAATACTTCAATAGTAAATTACTAAAGGAACTCATAGAATACATGTCTTTACGCGTGACCTTTGCAATGCTACATTCCTGAAGGTAATTCATTTTTGACAACGAAGCAACATTCAGCATGAATGACACCCA
>LR139762.1:0-23175 GCA_900659605.1 Tisbe holothuriae | reverse complement strand
TGTTTCCCCAGCAGCAGCCGTTGCAATATTAATTAATTTCACTTTTATTCCCCTTGCAGGAGGAGTCATAAAACAGGAGCGTGTGTACGGAAAGGAGGATACAAATACAACAGAGAGTAGAGCCCCATCATCGTCCGGGAGCTTCGCTGGGCACGTCAGGGTTGCCATTTTGTTTTTACATTAGCATAAAGAAATAATCGTCTATTGCCTTTACCTTACTTTTATACACCAAAATTAGTCATGTAAAATACATGTAATAAGGTGAATATGGTCTGGTAGGCACTTGAAAGGTAACTGCTTGTGCATTGTATGGGAAGTAATATTATTTAATATACTGTTCTTTGCTGAATTTCGTCAACCCTGACCTTGAGCCTTGATGAGATCTTCAGCGGAAGGAATTTAGGATTAAAAGGGAAGAAAAAGGAAAACTTTCTTCTTCTCAGACGAAAAGTTTTCGAAGGGAGTCTCTGTGAAATTCCTTCTTTCCTCTCTCTCTCTCTGTTGCCTCCGGTTTTTGAAACGGGGAAGGAAGTTTTGTTGGGCACACATATTAAAATAAGAAAAAGAAGCTCAAGGAAGGATAGCAGCCCAAAAGAGGGGATCATATTAATCAAACAAGGCCATAGATTACTTCCTAAATAGGATACGTTAAACTATATTTAAAAATGCAATTTACCCTTTCAATACATCGAAACAAAGCATATGTATTAGAACATATGCCATTCATACAAAAGTAATCCATGGTTAGAAGTAATTCAAAGAAAAGTAATATCCCCAAAAACCTTTAAAGTGCTCCTTCTTTTCTCAATGGCAATATATTCTATATTATCACACATTCCCCGCACTATTTATCCAGGGAGCCAACACATTCGATTTTATACGACTGCGACTTAGAGGCATAAAATCGAGATTCCTCTCTCTCTCTTACTCTCTCTCTCTCTCCTCTCCTTCTCCTCTCTTTCCTTCCTGACATCGTATAAAAAGGCCCCTTTAAAAATAGGGCCCCAAAATAAGGCTCCAATAGTGGCAGACATTTTCTCGCAAGGTTTTCCTCTCCTCTCCTCAGTCCTCAGTCTCCAGGATTAATCTGTTAAGTCCGTGCTGCTATATAGCCGTCTTTCTGCAGGTCATACACGGGCATACGGTAATAGCATTAGAGTTTACGGGATTACGCGGTAATGAAATTCGGCCGTGTATGCAACATTTTCCAATTTTCTCCTCAGGAAGGTAGCAGGGAAATAAGGGACAGTTTTTCAGGAACTGTAGCGTGTAAGCGGATTTTTCCCGACTATTTCTTTTTCAGTGAAGGAGAAGAGAATGAAGCAAGGTTTCCTTAGGTTTTAGAGAAGGTCAGTGAAAACTAATATTATTACCCAAAAAAGTATTTTAAAGCTTCTACGCTAAATATACAGTGCAGTGCACTACGACTACAAGTATTTTATATGGTTTCAAATGGAATAAAGTGAAATGAATTTCCGCCTGAAAACCTTTCAAGTCTGCTCATGCTTTTAGGAGACGAAGTGAAGAGGAGCCTCCTCCACTCTAATTCCACATTCCTGCCATCTACAGATTAAAACAGCCTCCAATCTTCTTCTTCCTCTCTGTACTTCCAAAACTTTCAGTTCCAAAACCAATAGTTTTACAATTAGCGAGAGTGCAGAAAAACTATTTCCTTTGAGTGTTTGCCAGCTGGAAAAAGCAACTCTTGAGCTAGATGCATCAGGTTGCAGAGAGTGTTGTTTTATGCTGAAATGTAAAATACACTGGCATTTAATATGTGGTACAAAGAGGGAATTGGATCTCCTGAGTCCTGAGGGAGGGAAAGCATTTGTTTAAAATGAAGCTAGTCCTGTTTAAAGCACAAAATATGTGATTATGTCAAGTCATCTCTTCATCTTCTTTACAAGGCTGAGGTTTTTACTCAAGGAGAATTACTTGACACTGTAGGTTATAATTAAATATTATACTGTATACTTAATAGCAATTAATAAAAATTAAGTAGTACCTCACAGTGATGTCATACTTATTATTATTGAGCCGCTTCAAACTACTGTGCAAAGTAGGTCTTTCCTCGCATAATCTGACATGTCAACAAATGATCTTTCTTCGCCGCTCTATTTTCCAGCCGTACTTACCTTTTTCCATCTTCAATCAGGTTAAGTGCACTAGACAGCGGAGCCAACAAGAAGAACGTCTCAATGTGTGTCCAACTAGTGGATAATATGACACTACAGGTATCGTAACAGATCCACGCCCTAATAACATTTTCATCATTCTCCCACCGGTCTTAAAACGTCCTTATTTATTACGACAACAGTCTTGTCGCAGTAATCTCTCTCTTGCAGAGGGGCGTACACACATAAAAGAGACTCCTTTTCGGAATAAAAATGGGCCCCTCAGGCGACATTTCCGAATAAAAAGAGCTGCTTCTGCGGATGTGTATCAACTGAGGCCTTTCTCGGTAAACAAGTCCAAGAGGTTGATATTATATCACTCCCCCCGGTGAGACAAGCAACTCGTTCAAAGGTGGTTTAAGCACGAACAAGTTTCTCGGCGGGTTTGCAGCATTGAAATAAATTTGCTTTCAACATCTACTCTTGAGGAAAAAATAAACTCGCATCTGGCGCGCCCTCGTTTTTTTCGCAATTTACTATCGTTGCCTCACATGCTGAGTCCCTCATACCTCACTTTGAATGTGTGTGTACTCCTTATAATTCTCTTACAATGTTATGAAGTTTGTTGTAAGGAGTCTCAAAGGCCCAATTTGCAAGGCTGTGAAGTACTTTATGCAATGGGGCCTTGGAATATAAGATGTTTTAATGAGGTATAAATATATATATTTGCTTGAGAGTTCAAACAAAACACTCATGCTGGTGTATAATACCATTCTAGCTCCTTCTTCCTCTTCAATCTCTACTCTCCCTGTGGCTTCTCCTTCGGGAATTCCTCCTTCTTCACCACCACTGAGGCGAGAAAGATAAACTTTCCTGACTCTTCACTGTTTATTTCCTCCGCCAACCAGACTTCTGGAGAGAAGAAAACTTTTGGGGCATGACAAGCCACATCATGTCTATTCATGATCCAAACAACATTTCACAGTGGCATGGTGTTCTAATTAATTGTTGTGAAGCTATCAATCTTGTCTGACGTCACTGTGTGCCGTGGCAAAAAGGATATTTCCCCTGAGGGGTGCAGCAGCAGGAAGTCGGCTCCGTTTTTATATATTTTTCGATTATTGTCTGATCAATGTTGGCTGTGAGGATGGAGATAAAGAAAAGAAGGCCTAGCTCGATCTCAGAGGAGTTTAAAAAGAAGAGGGATCTGTATTGTTAGAGGTGAAAATGGAAGAGGAGAAGAAGTTTTATATAATTTTATAAATATAGGTTAGTGCAGTGGTAAAAAAAGATATATTTAAGTATTAAAGTCTAACTGCATTGTAAGTGTTTAAAAATAGATATTAATGCTTTTAAAATAACATAAATTTGTAGTAAATTTTTGCTATGAAAATATTATTATATAAGTTGCGTTTGGCATCTACAGTGGTCAAACTGTCCTTTAAAAGACCGACCAGTAAAAGACATCGAATGGGCTCATCACCGGATTTAGAATCTTCTTCTCAATATCTCCCCAAAAAAAGACTCTTTTCACGAAAATGATATTTAAGTCTCTTTTGGGTCATCGTTATTGGGAAAATATATCTGAGCTGCACCAATCAGACTTTAGATAGAGAATGGAAGGATTACCTAGAGTCTGAAAAGAGGATCATAAAAGAAACTATTTTATATAACCCAGGTAAGATTGGTTTCATTACAAGAAGATTAAGCTGGAAGAGACATATTACCTTAATAGGATCTCTGGGGGCTAATGTGTAACAGTACAAATTAGTTATATACAAGAAATAGTACTTTGAACAGAGAGAAACTCGCCAATATGTCTTGCTCAGGTATAAATAACAGCTTGTGCGTCGCCGGCGTTGAACCGTAAATAATGTCTAACAATGCCTCATTTTCCGACCTTCCTTCTTTTCTGATATCACCCATTTCTTCCCCTTGGGTGCATCTCCCATTTCTTATTGAGGTGGAGGAGGAGAGGAAACGAAAGGGGGCTTAGAAAAAAATGTAGTATATATGCACGAACATAAATCACAAATGGCAACAGTGAGAGGCGGTTTTTGGTGATAGTGTTTGTGCAGTGCTTAAATAGGAGAGCACTGACTTAAAAGTGAACTCAGTGGAATTGTCAAAAGCAGTGTTGTTGAAGCTAAAACCCTTTTAGATTGCTTTTGAATAGGTGTGTATTTTGCTTTTAGACTTTCTCCACAGAAAGAAGGAGAGAGAAAGTTTTATACGATTTTGGCATAAACCCGATATATCGTACAGCAAACCCAGCTTTTTTCTACCTTCACACCCATGTGATAAATGGAGCATTACCGACCAGATACAACTAAAACTTTCCTCCTCCTCCGACAAGGCTGTTTCCCAGCCTGGCCTTTAAATGAAACAAAAACGTTCCTCCTAGTTTGATCGATATCTGGTCATCACTCAATGAATAGCTGAGCTGGAGAATGGTGTTGGAGGAGCAACAGCAGCAGCCAATAGTATATATTATTATCGCTTCCAAGGGTGGAATAAGAATGGGAACTCTAAATGAAGAATAATGAAAGGGAGAAGACATGACTGTAGTCAAGGTAGTTCAGGGATGACACTGTACAACAGATAAATAGAAAGCTGTACTCTAGATGGCAACCCTGTTGAAGTAAGCACATCAGGACCAAAAAGAAAGAAGAAGAATGGTATTAATATTCCATGCTCGAACTGCCTTGCTGCTGCTGGGAGGGGCCTAGCTGGAGGAGCCTTTGACTGAGTGGGTGGGTGAGTGGCAGAAACAGACTTTTTCTTCTTCTTCTTCCAAAGACGACACTGCCGATAGAGATTTCCTGATGAAGTCTATGAACCCAGAATATGAAATCAGGTCCTTCTTCCTTCCTTTCCTCCTAATAATCATGTTTCCTTCATGCTAACTGCCCCCCTAAAATGACCCTTTTCCTGTAAGGTGGAATTACCTAATGACAGCTGCTCCGAGTATAAAAGTGGTCTTTGCCGTCGAAAGTTGTGATTTGACGTGACACAGAGTGACATTGCAAAAGCTCGGGAAGAGAGACAGAAAAGATGGAATATATCTGCAGCTGAAAGGTGATGGAACACATACAAGGCACAGTGGTTTCTGTTATAATTATATTAATTATGCTCACATTATGCTTGGGACTTGTGAGTTACAAGCATGCACTAAACTAACAACTTAAATATGTATGATATCAAACCAAGGTTATGTTTGGGCGCCTGTCTGTCTGTCCTACTTTTTGCAGTCTGAAGAATGTAAATCTCAAGAAACTCCATCCCGCTATCCTCAGAGAAGCCTCTAAACGTCTGCTTTTGGGGGTTGAGCAGTGATTGACATAATGATCAGCACTTTGAAGCCTTATATTTTCCGCACAGAGTGCTTCCGAAGCCAGATTTATTATTAAAGAAGGATTCCGAGCGAGAAATATTGGCAAAGCTCAAAATGAGTTGAATCGATGGATGGAAGAAGAAATATATTGCACGGAAAATGCACTTTTTGCAGACTGGGAATAAGAAAATGGAAAATATTGGACCTTTTACACAATATATTAGCAATCGCTCCAAGATTTAATTAAATCTGGGGAAAGTACATGTTCTCCATTTACCGATATTGAGTCCTCGTTCGAAGGCATAGCAAATGCTGGGCATACCTTCCTCATGTGGGTCTTACACATAAAAGCTTTGCATCAGCCTCTGTGAACAAATTTTCCAGAGGGGCTCCGGAAAGAAATACGAGGGATTAGGTTGTACACAACAAAGCAGGGTCTTACACGTAACTAGAGTGGGGAAGACAGCAGAAAGGCAGGAGGAGAAGAAGGGCCTATTTATATTAAATCCCTAAGTGGGGGAGAAAGGGGCTTCTTTTCCCTCAAGAGTCCAATTTAACGCAATGTTCTCTGCTGTAATCATTATTATGTGCATGTAAAAGGCAAAAAGTGTGGTAGTGCTCAATGTTGTGACAGCCGTTTATTGATGTAGAGAGGCAGTGAAAACATGGATTGTTTACTTTGTCCGGCCAGTGAAAGCACAACATTTTTATGATGAGGCTTTTTCTTCATCCTGTTTATTGCGTTATTCTCGTTTTGCGCCTCCGGTGGTATTGTGCTGTGATGATATATAATGTATTTTCGGACCTTTTTTCTGCTGAAGGGAAAGAAGGTCCATCGACAACAGCAGGGGAGTTTAGGAACAAAAAAGCTGTTGTTGTTTCACACGTCAAAATAATGCGTAGAAAAGGAAGGAAGGGAAGGTTGGTAAATAATTTAAGGAGAGTTCCAGTATTATAAGATGGGAAATGAAAATGAATACTCCCATTATTAATTGGATACATGAATATTCTCTATGTTGTTCTTAAGCTACATGTCCCCATTGAAAATTAATATAAATCCGTAAAGTGATCTCTAATTTTTCACTAAATGTTGATGGTTAACTTACAGATACTATAAATTTAACAAATTACTGAATAAAGGTGTAATTAATTTAAAACTTAATTAAATACAAAGTTAAATATACAGCCTTACCTGCCTGGCACCCCTTCAACTGTCCTCCTCCTCCAATTAGCACCAATCCACACGCAGCCAGCAGCAACACCATGGAAGACGAAGAAGACATTGATGAATGCATTTCAAACACCAAAACAGCTCTCACATTGGCATAATAATAACAACAAAACCGACCGTATGCATGCCTTATGCCAGCCACCGCTCGACTGAGCAGCGTTTACTTTTCTCGGCTGTTGATTCGAAGGTGCAGAGAAGAAGGTTGAAAAGACGAAGGCTTCGCGGCCTTTGGAAAGATGGTGTGTTTGTAGAGAGGAGGAGGGAAAAAGGCCTAGAGAGAGAGAAAAAGTAGACTGCGCTCGATCAAACAGGGTGAAACAAGTTCAAATAGGTTCAACGTGGCTGGTTGTCAATGTCGCTTGGGTAACGGAAATCAATGGAGAAGAAACATAATTGCTTCCAGCTTTATGCCACAAAAAGTTACTCGAAACTCATTTTTCAATGCAGATAATGTACGAGATAATGTCGTATTTATCGTTTAATAGGTGCAAAGTCAATTTGTCTCCAAGCCGCAAACCTGCAACTGAGGGAAATAATAATGATAATAAAAGTTGAGTGGGGGCCTGGAGGGCATCCTCGTCTTGAGCTTGTCTCAGCCGCCGCGACCTCATTCGAGGTCGTCTTCTCTTCTTCTCCCCTCATTTCCGATCAGCAGTAAAAAGGACAGGGCAGGGCTTGCTAAAAATAAGAGGCAAGTCCTTCCCTTACTCATTGGAACTTTTGCTGCATTGCAAGAAAAGATGCTTTTTAGAAACCGGTCTTTGGAGGTGTCTAAGAGTGACGGAATGGCCTTGATGTGCCATCAGTTTCGCTGCTGGTTGATTTGATCTTAATGGGCCTGGACGGAGGACTGGCAGTGTGGGGTCAATTTCAAGGAAATGGCCGTTGCATCAGCTGCGTTGTGGATACGAATGATATATCGATGCTATTCACGCATATTTGCTAAGAATGTGATATCTTGCTATTGGGGGAGAGGTCTCAAAATTTACACATAAAGAGTATAAAAGATACATGGATTGCCGCGGTTTAAACGTCTACTGCTACGTAGTAGCACAATTCTAATCCTGGCATTAGGGGCATTTTGAATCATGGGTACATTTGGGATAAAAAATCACATCATCTTCTTTCTGTTTCTGTTTTATTCTTGTTTCAACATAGTTAGTTTTCAACAATATTGAACACATGTTCGGCCCACCAAAGGCGAATTACAATCAAGAACGACTCTCCCCTCTACATAGTCAGATTATGCGTTGTAGCACATGAAAAAAGGCTTTGTACGGAATTTTTAATCTTCTGATATGTACTTTGATTATCAAACGCTAAAAGTTTAAAACATCAAAAGCTGTTCAAAGGTACTGAAAATGTTTCTTAAACTTTCAATCAAGCAGATTCAGACGTTTCATAGCATGTTCTAAGCCCAAGGATTAGCCCGGCCCGTTTTTCCCTTTAAGAACCAAAAGGAGAAGGAAATTTTATTGCGGAACATGTAATTATAGGTAACGCAACCTTACCTGCACCCTGTCCGTCACTTTTCCCGCGCATTCAATACAAATTAAGCGAAGATTTATCCAAATAACATTATTTATCTAGAAGTTTTCATTACTATTGTTATTTCAAGCTACATTCCTCCACTTCTTAAGCGTAAAACCCGTCTCCCGCTTGGCCAACATTTCACTCAACTCATATGACTCATCCTGACTTTCATCGAAAAAGTAATTCTTCTCCTTTCATTTGCAACGAACCGAGGTCGAACATCATTGCGGCAGGGTTGCCATTTCTTCCGGAAATGAAACACACCTTTTCTCATTATACAGTAAATATTAGCCAAACTTGGCTTCAAACTGGCAACCCTACATTGCGGTTTAAAACCCCTCATGTTAATGCGAGTATTTTCCGTGGAAAACAGTAATAACGAGAGCTATTTTGCATATGAGATGTGTGTCATATTTTTGGGCGCGGTCTAATTGTGTATGCTGAAAACTCGTGCGCTTGATTATTATTACGATTGAAAGACGTTTTTGAGGCGACTTCAGAGACCGTGGGAAAGTATTTATGGAAATGAGCCTTCTTTCCATCTTTAATATCCGGCGGCATAAGAAGATTCTAATTTGCACTTTTTGAATGATAAATAAGACAATCCAGGTATGCTTACAACGGTGTTATCAATTCATACTTTGTGAGTCATGATTTCTAAATCGGGATTCTGTCATGTCTTGGACAAGAAAGTGAAGTGGATATATGATGCACGCTTTTTAACAACTTCTGCTATAGAGCAAACAGGGAGACTGGATGAAATACAGTCTACTGTGAACAAAACGACGGCATTAAGCTCTAATTTGTAACCGTATATTGACTGTGCTTGGCCTCAGTCGCACAACGCGTGCTTCTTCAATATATTTCTACCTCAATTTCTTGGAATTGGGCTTGCGCTGTCCCTCCTCCCCTATTTGGGGGAGATTTCGCTCCCTGACAGGGAATGGCGCTCGCTGATTGGCTGAGCGCAACAAAGGGCGTGCGGGGGCTGCCGCGTGCTAGTGCTGCTACTGCCTGCGCAGGTGGCAAGAGGGGTGCATGACTTGGTGTGTATATATGGACATGAGTCATACATGGGTACGTAGATTGCACTTGTCTAACGATAAAATAAGAAGTATAAGCAGACATGCACATGTATGGACGTGTGCTGTGAACTGGGGAAAAGTGTAGCCAAGGAGCAACTGCTAATGTTGCCTCCTTTGCTGCCTTGCTACCACTCTTTGGCATCCGGGTCGGAGCTTCTTCTTCTTCCCTTGTTTAAAGTCCACACTTTCGCGCCAAAAACGGGTTTAAAATTGTTGCCTGTGTTGCCTACTTGGACGTGGTCGGCGTCTCTATATGATTTTTTGTACAATGATTTAAAATGAGTGGAGATGAACTCGAGAAAAAACGAAGTTGAAGCATTCTTATAAGAAAATGATTGTCAGCATATATTCTACAAGATTGCAGTTTTATATTTCACAAATGCGTAATAGATGCAACGTACATTTTCCTTAAATGCGTAAATCGTAGTATTAAAAGCAAGAGTTTTCCCCAGTTTTTCCCAGTATTGTTATTGTTGTTCTGCGACTAAAAAATATGCTCAATTACGCACAAGGAAAATCTCATTTTTCCAATGTCATCATTAAGTCGACCTTTTAATCCTTTGATTTAGATTCATTGCGAGATCTAATCGCTTCGGTTAATCTTGAATGAGGGAAGCTGCGAAAAGTAAGTCTGATCGTCATAACCCATAATCGAGAAGGAAAAATATTGCCCGCGGGATTCTCCCACGATCTGGAAAGAAGCTAAACAGGAGGAGAAGAAGAAGGAGTTTTAAAGGAATGTGCCACGACTAGACAACCTTTTTAATATTTAATAATACATATTAGGGTTTAAGGATGGATAAAGAAGACAGATGAAGACCGGGATGATCCCGGTTTGTGTATTAAAAGGCCTTTTCAATACCTAGCCATTCAAAGGTCAAATTAAGCCACGTAACAAAAAATGCCCTTAATTGGTCTAACATATATCATTTGATAAAAGTCTCGTCGGGTTTCAGCACGCTCTGTTCCTCTTTCATTTGGCACCACAACCATCAGAATGAGATCTGCCGAAAGCTCTTTTTTCTCCTTCACCTCTGACTTGCTGGCATGAGTTATACAGTGGTGGTCAATTAGCATACCAAAGGAAGAAATGAAAGGCTCAGCCCGATTATTATTATGATGATTGTTATTATTGTAGAGCAAAGACAACGAGACTGAAACGGAGGAAAATTGCATTGTTTGTGACAGGAGCAAAAAGACCGCAAAAGAGTCAATGTGTATTAAAGTTAACAGTTGATAAATTGGAATATCTAGCCGTAATTTATAATGTCCTGTAGCCATTGACAACAAATTTTTAGCAGCAAGACAAAATTTAGACGTTAATCGTTCCATTCAAAATATTTACAATCCTCCTTTCTATCCTTTTAACCCAATTTTCCCTCCCGATCCCGATATCAATCGATTTACCTCCGAGAACAAAGATGGAATTCCACCCCTAATTGCCGGACAATCAATAACAATAATTTTCCGTCGCCTCCCAGTCTGAAATCCAATCACACCTTTTACCATGGAATTATAATTAAATGCTGCAGTTCGGTGCTTCTTCTAACGGACACTAAATTCCATTGTTTGAGAATCGCTGGTTCTCATTCATTTTACGTTCATTCAACTCTTTTTTAGAAGTCAATTAAGGGTATGGACTATGCGATACGCAATACGCACCTACCCAAAATCGGCTAGAGAGGTCAGATTAGGCTCAAATTTTCAAAATCCCCAAACGCACCGATGGCCATTCAGAATATGTTAAAAAATCGTGTTTCTGATGTTTAATACCTGAGATATGATGGCGCCCGTCCGGAGGCTGGATACGCACCTTCTCGCGCTTCCGCGGAGCTCTAAAATGGGCTACAGTGTTCAGATTGGCTCCTAACTTTGCACAGTGGTTAATCTGAACACGAGGATTATTTTAATACTTTATATAGTAGCCGCTAAGATCATGCCTTATTGAGTTATGGAGCATGCATATAGTCCGGATACACACCAATCCAAAATTGGGAGAAACACTTGGAGAGATGAGAAGTTTTCAGAATCCCCTAACGCACCTACGAGGATCATTTTTTTACTTCATATAAAAGTTGCTAGGGTCACTCCTTTACAGAGTGTATATGTGGTGCGGATACGCACCTCATAATGGGGAAGAAAAAAGCTCTAAATTGGTTGATTTTTTCCCAGACTCAAATGCACCAACCAGAATAATTTTGTTACTTTTTAAGGTAATTTGATATATTAACCCTTATTGGGTTACAAGGTGTGTGCTGTATGTCCTGAAACACACACAGCTTGCCATTGTCTAAAGGGAAAAAAATCTGAGAATTATGTTATTTGTTTGAGACCCAAACACACCAAAACGTGTATTTCTTTATTTCACAACTGATTTTATCTTTTGTCAGTTTAGCTATAATTGGTTACAAGAATTCCAGCTATTGGGACTGCTCACTTTCCTTTTATGGATCTATGTTCTATGGTAGCAGTTTGCCTGTAGGTAGAAATAATCTTCTGCTTCAATGATTGACTGCAGAATAATTTGCTTTAGGCTGTCTGTAGAGTAGCCTTCAGTTTGTTGTGCCATCCATTGAAATTGGTCTTTGGGGAACTTATATTGGCATCTTCTCACTTCCAGTGTGAATAGTGTCATCAGGATGAGAACTCTATCATCCATATTGGGGAAGTCTATTAATTGACAGATGGTGAATCTGCGATTCAGAGCTTCATCTATTTCTCCCGGGTAGTTTGTTGTAGGGTGCGCTCGATGATTTTGGAGCGTGCGTGAGACGGACAGACAAAAGGACAAACACACAAACAAACCGACAACTACAGTAGCTTAGTTTGTTGTACCAACAATGGCTAGAGAGGGATCTTTTTGAATTTCTTGTAGGTAGGTATAACATATTTGTGTTACATTAGAAGATGTTTGGGCCGGGACTCACTATTTTTTGGAGAACAACTTATCTATCTCATCCAATACAAGCACAGTGAAGCAAACAAAATGTGAAGTGAACAAAATTGGTGCGTTTGAGTCTGGTTTTTTTTGCCCTCTTTGGCTAATCCTCTTGATTTTGGCTTGGAGCGTATCCAGACAGTTTGAACCTCTGTAACTCCGTATGGCGGACTTGTATCGACCATTATATAAATTCCAAAAGTGACCCTCATGTAGAATTTAGTGTAATCTTTTTTTTATGAAAACCGGGATAATCCAGAATAAGCCGGAACATTTTGGGTGTACGCAAGGTGTGTATCCAGGCACTAGAAGGATTCCCCATATCTCAAAAAGCGTGTTTTTTTGCATATTTGGATATGGTGTCGGTGTGTTTTGCCATTCTGAAAATTTGAACCGTCAGCACCCTCTGTCACCGAATTTAGGTAGGTGCGTATTGTGCATTGCCTAGTAGTATGTGGGTATACAAGTCCAACCTGTAGCTCGCTAACGGCGGCAGATAGGAAGTTGCTTATGAAGTAAGAAAATGATCCTTGGTGGTGCGTTTGGCCATTCTGAAAAATTGAACCCTCTCCGCCCTCTCTAGCCGATTTTGGGTAGGTGCGTATTGCGTATCACATAGTCCATACCCGTCAATTAAGGGTGAAATTCCTATTTCTGGTCACTGCTGATTTGAGGGACTGATACGCCCATTTTTATTTTGTAATTGCTGTCTTCTTTTAAACCGGAGATATTTACATAGATTAGCATGATTAATTCGTCTGTTTAAAGCTCCAAAAGCGATTATGAAAACACAGTTTTATAAACTGATTTATCGCGTGATGTTTTCCTTAGAAATCAATTTAATTGATTTAATGAAATACGACACACTGGCGGAATGCGTTTAAAGGGCCGCTGCAGCCTCTTGGAATCGGCGATCTAAACACAGAACTGATTAGACGCAATTAATAATCACATATACAGCGATTTTGCTTACATTCCGCGCGGAATTCCAACCATTTCCTCAAAAATGTAATAATATTTTCTTTCTACGGTGGCGCCCCATTGCCTTGAAGGCCTTTTCACAGTGGATTCATCCATGACTTAAGGCGAGAATAATACTCTTGCTCAACCACTGTGGGTAGCTATATTGTTCTGTCACTAGACCACTGTGCGTCTCCTTCCTTTTCAAATCCGTTAGATGATGATCGCACACTCGCCGTCACACACAGACACACAAAGGAACATTCCTCAGCAGCCATGCCCAAGAATGCAGGCGTGAGAAAACATTATGAAGGCTCCTTTTCGGGGATTAGAAATGATCATGTCGTATAATGTCTAATTGTCGTTAGAAAAGAGGTTTTATAAGCTGACGTGAAAGATGCTGAATGCTCATTCAAAAGTCAGTTTGGAGTAAGAGAGGATCGGGTTTCGGCTGTTTGGAGTTATGACAGATTCAAGAAAATGTGTTCTGTCATATTTGTATCTTCTTTCTCTTCTCTCGCTTCTGGAGGGCCAGTTCCGGGAAGCAAAAAGTAGCAAGATTTGACGACTGAAGCAGTAAACAAGTTTTATTTTTTTATCATTAGGACGTTGGACTTATTCAATACATATCGCTAAAAAATTAAGTATAATACAATTAATATATTTTCCTGTATTCCATAACTCGGATAGATACCTCAAGGTACTCGTATATACGTACACTTTATAGTCTGTTATTATTTAAGCGGGACATACCAAATCCATTACACCATATCCCCCGCTCCCTTGCTCGCCTTGGCATCCCCCATTACATTCACCCATACATACGATGAACAAACTGCTGCTGAGCCGCATTCCTCACAAAAGACAAGAAGACATTCCTGAGTCTGCGGCTAATATGGTTCCAACATGAAATCCACTACTTTGGAAGAAGAAGAAGATGCAAAGGAAGAAAGAATAGAAGGAGAAGGAGAATGATTAGAATAGAAGTAGAAAGAAGGGGCGGAGAGAGAGAGAAACAAAACCGTCCCTTTGGAATGTAAAGGATGCTGCTGCTGCAGAGATTGGAATGTTACAGGGTAGGCATATTCGCAGGAAATCTTCTTAGGCCTATCAATGAAAAAAGTTTTGGGCAGCGAAATTGCTGCCTCTATCTAACTGCATATGACGTATTGAATGGCTCTTGCTCCTTTATTAGCAATACATATTAACTACTAAATTGTCCCACCCTGTCCCTGGTAATGATATGGTCATGCCCCCGTTTCTCCAGCAGCAGCTCAGCTCCTGAGAACCCGCCCCCGGGGGCTACTTGAACCCAGAGGTCAGCCTCCACCTTTTTTAAACATCATGACGTGTCTCTCAGCCATTTATACACAAACATGGACATTCTTTCAAATCATTTAAAGGGGATCATTATGCACAAGTCGGTTGGAATTAGACCGCGGACAATTAACATGCCGAAAGAAGAAATGTATTCATGAGAATTAGAGTTTATTTATCGTTTATTTGTCACAGTTTTAACACAATAACGTCATGGTAACTTTTAAGAGACAGAGTTTGAAGAGAATCATATTTATTTATTGAAAGGCACGCTATTATAACAATATAAGTCAGCACACAGTATAAAGAGAGATCATATTTGGAAGCTGAGCCTATGTTTTGAAACGGTTTTAAATCTTCTTTGTACAAGGGGAATTTTGTGGGGTCTAATTAATAATATTGTTATTATGGCTTATGTAGATCTTTTATAGAGTAGAGAGAGTGCAAATTGAAAGACAGGCCATTTTTGTTTGATATATAAATAAGAGTCTTACTCATGACCAGCTTCTTAACTACGTGCGGAATAATAATAAATCTAACAAATAATTAATCTGACAACTAAATATATAATATTCTCTTCTCGTCATTTTTACACATTTTACGCTGCATCACCGGGGGGCTGATTTTGGGTTTTTAGCGTGTGTCACTAACAGAGTGATTCATTTTCGGGGAGAAATAAACAAGTTTAAACAGAGAGACAGACATGTAGAATCTTCTTGTCAAGGTGCGGTTGGGGGTAAGAAAAATATGCTGAAATTTTAAGCTTTCTATTTGCCCTATTTTTGCGGTCATATTCTCTTTGTTGTGTCTTTGTGTTGATAATTTATGCAGTGGAAATATTTTCTTTTCTTCTTCGGTTGAAAGCAACGTCGGGTTTTTCAGATGTGAACAGACAAGTCTTGTTCGAAACTGTCAAATGTTGAGCTGCTTATTATTATTATGACTACTACCATCAAATTGCACCGATTGTAAACCTGCTTATAAGATCATTCTAATCATATTACCACTATATAGCGTTTTGGGCTTTCCCCTCGATAATCTAATATAGATCTCTTAGAACTTCCACTCGTCGGATGAAAAGGAAGGGTCATTTAAGTCGAAATACATATCAGCTGGGACTGAGTTTGACCTCTCCTGCTGCTCCCTTCTTGCAGCCTCCTCATCTTGCTCAGTCATCACCACAGCCTCTGATAGTTGCTGTTGCTGTTGTTGTTGTTGCTGCTGCGGCTCAAGCGGGGGGCTCATTGGAAGGTAGCTGCCCATCGTGCCAAAGCTTGGGTCAGACCAGGAGCGAGAGGTAGAAGGTTGCTGCTGCTGAATGTTGAAGCTCAGCTGGCCACCGCTCATACCAGATCCAGTTGAGTAAGGCGGGACTGGCTCCAGGAATGAGGGTAGACTCGTGGACTCAACATATGATGTGCCTGGGGTTGAAGGAGGTGGTGGCGGTGGCAAGAGAACGCGGTCTGGCAGGACGTATTCATCATCTGGCTGTTGTTGTTGTTGCTGTTGTACTGAAGACGTGCCAGGATAGGGTGGCAGTGGCTCATTGAACAGAAACTGATCTGGTAATGGCTGCTCCTGTTGCTGAGTGACAGGCTGAGGCTGTGGTGTAGCTGCGGGAGGTGGGAGAGGCGATGAAGACACTGCTGGGGTGGGACAGCTGCGTACTGATGGAGACGGGGAGGATGCGATGGAAGGCGAGGCTACAGAGGTTGCAGAGGCAGATTTGTCTCTTGCCAGGAATGGAGCTAGGATGCCGGAGAGCTCTGACAGCTTGGCGTCTGAAGGTGTCGGCGACTGCTGAGCACGGCAGGCTAGGGTCAGAGCATGGAAGTCAAACTTGTAGGCGTAGCGCTTGCCAGGGATCTTGGTGAGGATGTCCTTGTCGTAGTAATATCTGAAAGTGGACATTGAATTAGAGACATTTTCTGGTGGTCATATGTGTTGTTAGCTTACCTTAGAGCTCTGCTCAGCTTGTCATAGTTCATATTCTGCTTGCTCTTCCGATCTCCCCACTTCTTGGCAACCTCATCAGGCTCAATCAGCCTGAACTCGCCTTTGCCCCCAGCCGGGCCAGCGCCACCCTCCCAGCGGATGAGCTCAGAGTACTGAGCCGGGTCCGCAAGCAGTTCCAACAAGAACTGCCACAGCTGAATCTGCCCAGAGGCGGCACTGCCCCCAACGGAAGAGGGTAAGAACTGGGTGTAGGTATGCTCGTTGATCTCTGAAAATAAAAGACAAGTCTTTGTTAATTATAGGCTGTCAGAAAAGACCAAACAAGCGATGAAAGTGCCGCTCTTTTGCCGTCACAAAAAGCATTTTGGCGCCCCAGCGATTGTCCAAGTCTCGTCTTTCATCCCTCGGTTTACTTCTGAGTATTCAAAGACCCTCCGAGAGCAGATTTTTCTTTAAGTTTACAAAAGTGAGTCACTCGGGAGTTTTGTGGAATCATGTCTATAGGCTTTGAACGGTCGATCGTTTGTTATGACCAATATGGAAAAGGTTCTTTCAGGCCTTTCAATTTGGTTAATTCCAGTAGTTGACGGTTACTGAAAGTGCTCCTGTGCACTAAGCTCTTGAACAATGATACTGCTTTAATAATTACGGCCTAATCCCTATTTGCACAATCCAATAACTTGGACCACAATTTCTTACCTATTTGGTGAATGTTCGGCGCGGCCGATGACGACGTCGTTGAAGCAGCTGAAGCCGGTCTAGATGGAGGCCGGAATGTCTGAGATGAGCTTGCAGCACTTGTAGATGCTGCAGAGGTAGAAGAAGTGGAAGGAAGACTCCTGAATGGAGCTGGACTAGCTGCTGTAGTAGTTGTCTTTTCTGGCTCTGATTCTGGGCTGAGAACTTCCCGGGTTAGAGCTGGATCGTGTCTTAACAGCACCAAGTGGGTGTGCAGGGTCCGTCCAGCATCCTCGGACCCGCCCAATCGGTTGAAGTCAGATCTAAAAAGAGCGGGAAATTTGAATTATTACAGACGGTTTTACCCCGTTTTGCACGCTTGCATTTCCGTGCTTCCCAAGAAGTCCTTTTAATAATTGATATGAGGTTTAAATTGTTCTTGTTACCTTGACAGGCGGCAAAGTTGCTCTCCGTTCTGTGGAAATTGTCCAGAGTTGAATGTTGAGAGAGAGAATTTCTTGGAGATCCAGCGGAGCCAGCTGTGAATGTCTTGGGAAGTCCAGAATTGGGGATCTGGAAGTGAGAAACGAGGTTAACATAAAACAATATGTAGGTATTCATAGTAACAATTTGCGTAATGAGTTGTGTACCAGCTTGTACGGACCACCACTTACTCATAAATTGGCCGTGTATTAAACTATTAAGCTGCATATTTTAACAAGTAATTACACTTACAGTACGACCACATACGACTCGTAATATTGGTACTCCACGTATCCTTAAACCAGTTCCAGATCTTACATAACAATCAAAGATGTTTCCCCGTTCAATCCGCCTTTACATTCGCCACTCCGACATAATAAATATCCATTAACAAATGCAGGGAATCCCCCTAAAATTAGCTTCGACTGCACTTGTGCAGAATGTCGCTGTTATAAAACTACATTTGCACGAAATGAAACAATTGTCATGACTCAGTTTTAACCTTAGACGGAAGAGTTTCGTGCTATTATAATGACGCATTGACAGTTCCAGTGTAGGAAATGTATGACACATTCAGCCTCTTTATGCTGCTTTTAAGTAGCTTCCTTTATTACATATTGGTACAGAGAAAATTACTTTTAAGAGTATATGCATCCTATACTTATTTGTTTTTATCTGGGCTTACCTAATCCAGTTAAGGATAACGTACATATTTTCCTGTAAGTTTGTACTACTCTGCAGTTTTCAATACGCAATTAATCAAGTTTCGATACGCTAGCGAAATTACAGCTTTGTAGACAACTTTTGTCCTGTAAGATGAGCAGTTCTATTGTAGTTTTAAAGTTCACAAAATACATAGACTTCGAAGACGACAAATTGATTAATTAGCATCATAAAGTGTATTCAACAACTTCTATTTTGTAAGATGTTATGCAGACGCTCTGAAAAACATCCAGTAGATTAACAAGTCTCAAATATTTTCGTTGATATATTTTGATAGACACTATGAATCATATTCGAAAGATTTAATCTCTTTACGCAAAGCTGGCGTACTACTACTGCTGCATTTGTGCTAAAGTTCAAATTACATTACCATAACAGGCCGAATATGTATCAGTTGTTACTGTACTGTATGAATCATTAGATAACGACATTTACACATTAGCCGTGTGACTCTTCTGCATTTACTGGAACTAGAGACCTTATAGATAAATTGCATGATGACAAATCTTACCTGTGGGTACCATAACAACTGACGCGACCGAGGACGCCGAAGAATCATCACTCTCATGCCCATCACCAGATTTCTCCTTGGTCACCAGCGTAAAGTCGTCCTCCTCCGAATCGCCGTCACTCTTGGACCGCTTGGAGGACACCTCCGACATCCGGTCCTCGGAGACCTCTTCACTCGCCTCCCGCTTCCGCTCCAGTCTCCTTGACCTCCTCGGAGTCGTGCTCGGAGTTCTCCTCCGAGCTCCTCCCCTCTTCTTCTCCTCCTCCGCCATGTCGTCGCACTGTGGTTTTCGGAGGAGGAGGGCGGCTGAGGCATCTTCCAGGTCGGAGGAGGAACAGGATGTGGACGACACGGGGCTGCCGTGGCTCACCGGAGGGGACAGCAGCCAGGAGTCGCTCAGAAACGAGTCGCCTGAGTATAAGGAAAGCTTCGTTATTGACACTTCAAGTTCGATCGTGATCAGACATAATTATTGTCACACTAGATATTGAAGGGGTTTCTTTGTCCTTCTCCCTCAGTGGGGGACACAAATGTAAGTACAAGGAAAGCAGAGAGTTCTCTCTTTCGCTCTCTCTACCTGCTTTTAGCACTCAAACCAGTTTTCTAGTTACAGAGAAGTTGAAGCTTTGGCAGCAGAGAGGGTGCTTTTCATGCTCCTTATGGGGGTGCGCAAAAGAGCGGTAAATGAGCGGCACACAATTAATGGCCTTAAACTACTATTAAGCTATAATTAACCACTTTCACTGCGTTAAAACGATGTTTCTAGCTTGAAAGTCAGTCCTGCACTGTTTCTACTTCATTCAAAGTTGTCTGGAAATTATTGTGACTCATGTCCATGTCTTAGCAGCTGCGCCTGACTGCCAGGCTCATGCTGCAGGGTGACTGAGTTTTAATGAAATGGATGTTTCACCCTCTTAAGATGTTGTTAACAGTGAGTGGGTCACAGACCTTTATGGAGAAAAGTTTATTGACTCATCAGAAACGTTTTGACACACTTTTAAAGACAAGTCTGAACACGTTTGATCTTGAAAATGTACCGTTTGTTGAAAGAAAATGTGTGTTTAGGACAAAAGTCTGATTCAATATGATGCAAGCTCTCCTTTAAACTAGACAATTACTGCTAAAGTTTCCTTGTTTAACAAGGAAGTTTAAATTAGTCTAAAACCTGTTTTCAAAATTAAGCTGTTAAACATACATATCATGAAGTACGTTTGATGTGGAACGTTCCTCAGTGTAATTTCCTTGTCTGTATTCTAGTTTTGTGTATTATATTAAGTAAATATAAACTAATGGTATATAATACTTCAGCAGTTACATGCATATTTATGCAGTTAATGAAGTTCTTAAAACTTGTCCGTTTGGACATTGTATGTCCAATATTTAACTGCAAATAGTAGTAAAATCCTACCTGGAAATAGATCTTCAAAACAAAACAACCCTTGCCCTCCATCCACTTCCGATAACACCGTCTGCCCTCCAATCACTTGCTCACACTCCACACTTAACAACTGCTCCACATGCACAGTGGGTCTGTCCTCCTCCTCACCAGCAATATTAATATCATCACAGCCGAGGAGTCCACGGCTGCTGCACACTGCGATCGACATGAGATGACTGAAGAGGATCCCTTCGATTCTCCCTCGGAGGAGGAGAGAAAACGCAAGGATGAGTCAAAGCCGGTTAATCAGAACTGCTGCAGACATCTGCCGGGGCGGAGGGCTCGAGGTAAAGTGATGCGAGGAGAAGGAGACGATTCACTTTTTCAGATGACTAATAAGCTACCAATATAACAGTAGGGATAGTGGGTGCGCTCGTGTTTTAAGAGGAGTAGCCGCAGCAGCGTGGGAAAAATCGGAGTAGTAGTAGTCTCTCTTTTTGGCGAAATGAGGGTTGCTGCTGAGCACACGCGCCCCCCTTTCTTTCAAGCGAGCCGGCGGCAGCACTTGAGAAGAGCAGGCGCATGTTTGTTGTTGCCCAGACCTGTGCTAGAAGGAGTCAATCGGTTGTAGGGTGCGCTCAAGATAGGAGCTCAATCTACACATATCAATGACATCTTTTCTATTATAGTATAGTTTTATGATTACTGTTGCATTGGACTGAATGCACATCTAGTGATAACAAGTAGTCTCGTTTATGACTAGCAGCACTTTACACCTGCCCCCATTTCTTATCTATATTTGTACCTGTCTGGTCCTGTTGCGTTTAGCTCTTCTTTTCCTCTGTATTACGTCCGTCCGTATAGGCATATTTTGGCGGGAGTGAACTTGAAAAACAAGGGCCGTTGTTCCCTCTTCTATTTCAAGCTGTTGCCTCATTCAGAGTTAGTTGACCTCTCTCGTGTTTAAAAACCGCGTTTTCAAGGGATGTGATCATCAAATAGCGTTTAGACCTGTTTGGGTAAATAAAAGGGTGACATGTTTTTCTTGGGAGATGAAAAGATGTTTTTATCGGGAGTGGATTTTTTTGCTCAAAGTTGTCAAGATATGTATTGATGAAGGTAAAAAGGTTAGACATAAATGAGTATTGCTGCATCAATTGCCACTTAATTATGTTATTTACGGCCAATATCTTCCATTTTTATGGGTATTTTTAGTTTAAATGTCTCTAATTAAGTCCATGATCCACCTATGAAACTATTGCCTGCCCATTCTGCGGCCGATTCAGTGATTAGCATGCAAACTTTTTGCCATTTTCCACAACTCTTTTCTTCTCGTAGTGGCGTCATGCGTACAGATTTAGAAACATGACCTGAGAAAATGATGACGAATACCGCGTGAGTAATCTAATAAGCCATTTTATGCACACTTGTTAAATGTATTTGCATGAACGGGACTTCCCATGTTACACATGTGTTTGTTAATTATAGCGATGTTAGGAATTTCCAGAACGGTATAACATTGTGTCATGAAATACCCATGTTTGTATAAAAATGAATTATTATTATGTAACAATCATTCCGTCATTTGAAGAATCCTCGGTCACGACAGAACAAGTTCCTTCTTCTTCTTCTTTCAGGCCTTTTTGACGCGCAGCTGGGAACAAAGAACCCGGCTCTATGTACTGTATTATACGACCATAAATGTTAAAGCATGATTTACACACCTATGCAATGCAGACAATCACCCTGAAGGCATCATATTTAAAGCCGGATTTCCATAACCCGGTAAGCTACAATGACTGCAGAGTGTGTATTACACCCTTGGCTGGCTGCACCACAGAGATCCGTGTAGTGAAAAGAGACCTTGGCGGATTATATTTTGGAAACGACCTTAAACTACAGATCCGGGTTTGGCAAAATTCGTGCAAAAAGTGTCTGCAGATCCCCACGCAGTTTTCCTGGCATCTGTAATCGCTAATCAATCAAATGAACTTAACATATGTACTAAATGAGTCATTATTACATCACCCGGTACATTTAACCTCAGCTATGCAAGCATATGACCCTTTAAAACGTATTAACATACGACCTCATAGGCCTCATCAAATGAGTAATTCTGACTACACTGACTTCATCACCATCCGGGTGTAAAACACACGTGTGCGGTCTTGTGTGCGGGCCAGCCACGCGCGCGCGCGCTCAGGCCGCGCAGGCGCATGACGTCATCGTGATTTCCTGGAAGACGCTGCCGAAGTGAAAATTGTGAATGTCAGTTAGGAGACGGCTGCAGGAGGAGGAGAATGGCTTGGAGGACGATGAAATGCTTTGTGGATTGCCTCAGCAGACTATGTCGGCTATGGGGAGTGTGTTGTTGCGATCGTACAATAGCCCGAAAATCATGACTTGGTGTGTGTGCACCAACATATTGTCCAGCATTAGAAATGCGAGTAATGCTATCTTACACGCTCATGAGAAATTAATTCATTTAATGAACATTGACAGTATCTAATCCAAAGACCTCCTATGATGTCACTTTGCATGAATCTATTTCGCATCATTCATGAATTTCTACAACTTCTCGGCCTCTAATTATTTACTCCAATTTCGTCACGACAGCTCAGCGACGCCACGGACACCATGAATAAAATATGCTTGAAATCGTCGCCGCCGTGGAGTCTGCACATCCCGACTGTTTGTCTTGTAATTATCCACTTTTTATGACAAAGAATATGAATACATTATCGTGGTATGAGTTTTTAATGTAGGGGGTTCGGCTTTATTATTATTATTTCCAGTTGGGTTCATCACCTTGTTTTCTTCTCTCTTTGAACTATTTCTTGCTTCAATTTTCTCGTGGCCGATTCCAGGAACTGAGAAATTGTGAATGAGGCTACACACGTTTTAGAGAATGTAGTAACGGCAGCAGGAAGAAGA
>LR139761.1:0-24893 GCA_900659605.1 Tisbe holothuriae | reverse complement strand
TTGGAACTTAAACAAAATCTTCTTCTCTTAAAGGCATTTCAACCACCCTGTACATTAGAAGGAAGGATGACTTTTGTCGCCATAAATGAGAGAGAGAGAGAGAGAGAGAGAGAGATGTCGTTATCTGATCCCCCAAATCTGACTGTTGACCATAACTCAAGAGCCGGAATCATAACATTGCACTGCTGTCACTCAGGTGGGCCAGCGCTTCTGAGTCTTCCTATTCAGCCTTTTGTACCGGGGATAAAAGGATTTTTAAGAGGGAAAACACCGACATTACCGTGTTCCAGGCCACCCACTCTTCACGCTTTCACTGTGTTAGCTTTTGTGTCCAACTTCTAAAGATCAATATCTAAAGATGCTTTTCAATCGGCTCAATTATCCTTTTCAAGACTGTTGCTGCTGCTGCTGGCAACAATGTTTGGAATGCTCAAGCGTTTAATTGGATTGAAGAAGAAAAGGAGGGTCGTCCTCTTTCTAAAGGATTCCAGAGCTATTTTAAAGAGAATAGGCCACCGTGAAATATCTTCTTCTGAGTGAACTTTAAACCAATATTGCTAATAAACCACAACATGAACGGAAGTTAGGTTGATCCTCCTCTTGCTCAATTGGCTTGATTGGAGAAAATCACCGCCTTGGATTTCCCTCCGTGATTGATTGACGTGGCCTTACCAGATAACTGTCTTTTCAATATAATTCGACATTGGCAAAACAAAGACAATATTGGTGCTCAGCTCAGATGATGATAATAAGAGTGCCCCTGGGCGCGGAGGAGAAAATAATAAATAAGGGCTGGCAGTGACATGAAAAAGAGGGCACTGCAGCAGGCCTGGCTTTTGTATCCACCCACAGTTCTCTTTGGAGAAAACAAAGCTTAAAATTAATTTTAATGCTCTAATTTCACTTTGGCGTTTTTATAATGTGTGGTGGGCGGAGAAGGAAAGAGAGCAAAACAATTCAATTAGGGAACACCCAGGAAGAATTAAGGTAATCAGGAGAAAACGGGCGCTAAAGAGCTTTTGCATGCACAAGAGTTTCTCTATCTCTAGCCCGAGGCTTTAATATTGATGCTCTCCAGCTGTAAAATATGTAAACAGTAACACACCCATGATGATGTTAATCTCTTAAAGAACGCATACTTCTATACGTGTGTACTGTGTGGCCATTTCCATGTGTAATCCTAAGCCTCGTTTTATACCCAGAGTGGCAATAATTCAATCAAATTGTTAAGGAACATATGGTCAAATAAGCTTGTTTTAGGAGAGGAGGGAGTATTTATTTATTTGTCCGGCCAAGAAATTCCTTTTCCACCCATAAATTGCCCCACGGGGGTGTCACCCAATCCCTTTGCAATGCGTCTTTGTAAAAGTGTCCACCTTAAAATTCATTGTCTCCATTTGAATATTAAATTGTTCGGCCCTTTTCGGGCTTTGTATTCAAATGTGGTTTCACTTTTTGAAACAACTGACCTGATCCAACCGAAAAACGGCAAAATGATATTTGCATCATAATCACATTGAATTTTATGATAATATTCAAACAGGATTACAATCGTATGCGCATCAAAAAAGGATTTTTGCGAAATGGTCGTTTGCAAAAATCCTCAATGTTTACAACAGAATGCAAACTGCTTCATCTAAGAGATCGTTATGACGGTCTTAAAATAACAATTTTGTGTGTACTCTAAAACCAGAAAGCTGCACAAGGCGTTGGTCGATTCCTGGGCTTTTGCGGTTATTACCGTGGATGAAGCAATTCTCTTATCTGGGGTAAAATTTGCTTCCCTTTTTTACTGACCGTAATTAATTTGAGTCTTTTCAACGGTTTTCGACTCACGCAAGAAGAAAACCTTGTTTTAGGAGATTGGAGAATGGGGATATAATAAAAAGATGGAAAAAGCTTCTGGGCGCGGTTTATAAAATGCATCAAGGTTGTATTCAAAGGACGGTGGCAGGTGTGTAGTTTAACATATTGGGAATAGTGCTGAATGTTATTGGAGAATTTGTTTGTACTCGTGACCTTTCATTGGCTTTTACGATGAATAAAGTAAGGTGATCGTCATTTCATATTCGCCGAAAAGAGGAGTTTAATGTATATTAAATCTCCATTGCTGACGGAGAGAGATAATTAACCTTGGAATGGAACACTTATATTGATTCCACAAACCATTGCATTTAATATCCATTAAATTCTCGGTAACATTTTGATGCACCCAGAATGCAATCAGAATAAATGTTATTTGATCCTCTATACAGTATTTCAGGCCCCCATAATACGTACTATTTATATATGAAGGGAACAATACGAGCTTAAAACACGTGTACAATATGATTTACCGTTCGAATATCAATGCCTGATTTATGGTAATAGCATCATCATCCATCTGGCCACATCATATTCTATAAGGGTCTGCTGATCTCCATGGCCTTCAAAAACAGAATCCTCCTCCTTTTAAAAACGCGATCATCATCATCATCTTCATGTTGTGTTCTCTGTTTCGTTGAATTTAAAATGGATTTTGTCAGATGCGCCCTTGTTGGTGCATTTACGAGCAAGAGATGAGATATGCTGCTGCCATCAACAACATATCAACAGTCATCCTCGTAGCTCTACGCTTGTTGTTTTCAACTTCGTCTTAAGCATATATTTAATGTAATAATAATGGTATTCTTATCAAATCTAGCGCTCCGTATACGGCGTTCGTATCCATGTTAATTGTTTTGCTGCAAGATGAAGAGACTTCCGACTTTTAAAATGTAAGAGCAGGAATGGGGTTGAAATTAAAGTGATTACGTGTACGTTGTCCTTTGTACGACAGATTTAGTTTAAGTTGTAATTGCTAGTCATTGTCATGAGGGAATAGTACATTGTGCACAATGACTGAGTATTTCACAAGCATAAAAACGAATGACATATATGTATTGAGATCGTGCTCCTGTCAATAAATTCCCTAGAGAAAACACTTTTTTAATTACAAGCGGACATAAATGGCCACTTCTTCAGCAATATTACTGCCGTGTCCAGAGCAACTCTGATGCACTGTTTAACATTAATTTCAAGTCAGTATTTGCAAACAAGTCCATTGGACATCATAGCAGCACATTATGACTCAGATGCTCAGCTCTGCACTCCTGGATCCTGGACGCCCAACTTTGACATACAATCACAGTACTTTGTCGATTCTGGACGCCATTACTACTATTCAACAAAGATTTGTACAATAACTTCTACAAATAGTAAGATCAATAAAAATATATAAAGTGACCTATTAATCTGTTATAATTACAATTATAGTTCAGCCCATTCCTACAGACGGCGATTTTGCATATTACTGGCCATTATATGGCCAACTCTTTAATGGACTGGCCATTTTGTCAGGGACAACTATTGACTTACCTGGAACTGACCCTTGGAGCGCAACATATGATATAGATTTCGTCAATGGGATGATGGCATCAACAGATTTGCGATTGGCCACGGTAATCGAACTATAACAGTACACTTTTATAAAGCTTAATGACAGTTGATTTTTTACTGTGGCTAACTTCTGGCAGAATATCTTAAAGATTTCTTAAACTAGTGACCATTGCCCTGAGAGAAGAATTATCACATGTTTGAAGATGGCTTGCACCTATTACTTTCTCAGCTAGCCATACTTATCTTTTTTCTCAAAATAGAAAGTATATTGAATTACCTAAAAATTTAAATAAAATGTTCCAGCTCTATCTTGGTCAAGACATCACCCTTGACGCTTGGTATATCTCTTTCTGGTACAGAGGAATTCCCGAAGACGGGACAATTAGACTATTAACAGAATCTCTGGAATCAGGTATGGCCAAAGTATTTATGAAAAAGGTTGTGTTTGTGATAAAAAAAATACTAGTTGTCCATTTTCCCGTTTCTACGAGTTTGGGGACTCCAGTGCTCAACGCTGATTTTTATGACCCTGGGGGAGTGAAGAGTAGAAGGTAAAGTGCCAACAGAACTTAATAAACGTGAATGATCTGGTGTAATTCAATGTTTTAGCTCTTTGGAAAATGTGGGAGACACTTCTTCGGAAACAACTTGGATACACCTGGCAATCACTTATTCAGGAATATCGGAAGGCAATTATTATATAAAGTAGTCTTACATTTTTAGTCAATTTAGACACAAGAATGCATATCACTTTTTCGTGTTTAAAATTTTATTGCTTCTATACGTTGCAAAATTTAGTCTAGGTCTAACATTTACCAAATTTACAAGCGTTTACCCTAATATTCCCAGGCGGATCCGTCAAAGGCTACAAAGACGGGGAACTCATTGGCAATGGCACATCTATGGACGTGCTCAATGGACCCCTGAGGCTGATTAGGATCCACCATATTGCAGATAAGTCAATAGTTGGGATCGAGTTTGTAGGCAAGGAATTGACAATGGAGGAGGTGAAGGAGTCCATGGAGAGAGGGAGGACTTGCTAAATGGATCTCTTTGATTAAGTAAAATGTAAACCAGAAATGGTTAATGGCATATTTGTATTAAAACTGCCTCCAAGTTTATCAGGGTTGCCGCCTTAAGGCCAAAACCAACCCTGCAATAAGGCCAGAAAGAAAACCTCCGCAATAAAGCCAGAATTTTTTTTAAATATGTCAAGCTCGGAATAAGGCCAGAATCAATATATGCCAAACCTCCTATTAAAGCCAGAATACATTCCAGTAAAAGCAGGATTTACCTTTAAAGAGTAATTAGGATGTATTTGTCATGTGTAATATGAATTTACACAGACAGTCAGGTATATATGTAACATTTAAATAAATATTTAGGATTTTTGTAATATTAAACAAAAATAGATACGATGATCAAATCCCATGCACGTAGTTGACACTTCCCATGTGACTGCCTTCAATTTCTTCGTAAATGTTCGAGGAAAATGTTCGCGACCTTTTGAGGTGTGTGATTCCCTCCGTGAAGGATTGTGCACAGAAGTTCAGTGATACAAAGACTTAGTGCTGAGCGGAGGGGGAGCATGTAACACAGGTTACACCTGTAGCAATGTTACTCATACCTTGTAAAACAGATAAAGTAGCATAAAATATTTTTAGAACATTTTAAGCCTTAAAATAAGCTGCATAATTGGTGTGCAATGTCTCGTATTTTGCGCTCATCCTCACGGGAAGAATGTTTGTAAAAAAATGCAGTCTGTATGGCATCAAGGGTTGAGCATTCGAACATGCAACATTTAGATCCACCAGTAAACACTATATTAACTGAGCTACCATTAGAGCAATACTTAATTTAATCAGCTTAAAGCCAGTAAAAAGTACTATTAAAGCTCTGCAAAACCTCCCTAAGCTTTGAAGTATCCAATTCTGGCTTTATTCCAGGGTTTGCCATTTACACTCTATGTCAGCTGATACATTCTGGCTTTATTCCGAGGATTGTTCTGGCTTTAATGCGGCAGTTCGTTTTGGCTTTATTCCAGGGTTGGTTTTGGCCTTAAGGCGTAATACCGTTTATCATTGATGTAAAAAACACAAGATTATTTCCGTGCAGTTCTTTGTCCATAAACAAGAATCTATCAACGTATAAGGAGCATAGCTTGCGAAAAACACACCGCGAAATCCAATGCATAATCGAGCTTTTTCTTGTTCAACTCGTCGTTTTGTATGGATTGCATATCCCATGTCTTTTATGGCCATTGTCAGAAGAAGGCCTTCGAGGAGCCCGCAGCAGGATATTATTATTATTTATAAACTGCAAAAAGGCCCTTTTCTGAGTGCGGATATCAACATAAGATCATGACAAGGAAGCTGAATACAAATGGGGATGAAAAGGACCTTTTGTTCAATATGCCACAGAAATCCATTATTATCATGGAAAAGGGAGCAGCAACATATTGAATATCAACATATCAAAAGGAGTCTGTCCGACCTTGACATCAAACCCACTTGTTAGCATGGTAATGGTATCGTCGTCGTCGCTCATGAAAAAGGGGCACTTTCAAACCGCCTTATATGCACTGAAGGGCGGAGCAGTAAAAACAAGATCTAAAAAATATCCTTTACACGCCATCGCATAATGGGGATAACAGAATAATAATAATCGCTTGCATTTTTCTTCTTCTCCCAGAAACTCATTTTGGATGCCTTTTTGTTTCTATATACATCACAGCCACGCCCTGCATACAACATATAATGTGCTATTAGTCGTCGTCATCATATCTCTGCTTATGGAAAAAACGAGATAAATTACGTGAATACGTTGGTATAATATCTCTTCATATCTGAGACAGATACACGACCAGAAACATCTGCTGCTCCAGTTGAGTAATGACGGGAGAGACGTGCCAAGATTTGACTGACTAATGGACTTAAAGTTATTGCAATAATTATACACATGTTGCTGCTAAAAGACAACTCGTTATTGATGTCACGTTCACGAGGTTGTTGTTATTCTGTCCGCGCTTTTCGATATTACGACCGATCGATCTAATGTCCGATGTGGAAAACACGATAAATATGTTTTCAAGGTCGAGCTCATAATTTAGAGGAAGAAGAAGATGATCGTTAAGCCTTATGAATGAAATTCGAATATTAATGAATGGCTTTTTATACGCAGAGTATGCGTCGTCGATTGACAAGGACGAAAAACATGATTGAACTCGATTCAACACATGTCAAAGCGTCAATAAAGAGATATGCAAAAAAATGAGATTGTCTTTGTTTTTGCAATCAAGTCTATTCACGGATTCGATCAGCAAAATGTGGACCAAATTTGGCTTCGTATTATATGATTAAATCCTTATGTATGCAGAGAAGGAGACTTTTGCACCGACTTTTGTTCATTAATAACGCCGAACGTTCACGGCCGAAGATTGAGAGATTTGCTCCGTTGATAACGGAAGGAAATAACTTTTTCTTGGCTACGCGGATAATAATGCGTAAAAAGCGTATCGAGGACACTCGATAAATTGCATAATATATTTCCAACCTAAAAAATGCACGATTTTTACTGCAGTCGCAGAAGATTACGCAT
The DNA here is from genome assembly GCA_900659605.1 of Tisbe holothuriae. NCBI lineage: Eukaryota > Metazoa > Arthropoda > Copepoda > Harpacticoida > Tisbidae > Tisbe > Tisbe holothuriae. The sequence continues at coordinate 17,879 of LR139761.1, read as the reverse complement.
TTTTGCAGCCAGGTAATCTGATTTTTTCCTTCGAGGTCAGTTGTGGTGATCACCAAGTCAGGAGAGTGAGCGCGTGAAGTATGGAAGCCAATTTTCTCCTCACAATGATCTGCATCAGATTATTATTGCACAGTGGTCTCAAATCAAGGGTAACTATATATTACCAAGACCAAAATCCTCTTATATTGTGGTTTCAGATAAATATTAGTGTAGGTCAAATTTAGATACCACTGTGTGGTATATCCATGGATGCGAAAATGAACACTGAAAACAAGAGTGTTTGTAACGGACGAACTTTATTATTCTGCTCTTGAGCTCAGCCTATGTTCGTGTATTTCTCATTAAGGACCTTGGCAAGGGCTCCGATTCCATTTTGTGAGTATGTGCAAGTTGGTCTCGTCGCAAGAAGGTCCTGAGAATAGACTTTAATCATATTGAGAGTCAGGGACAACAGTTTAGCAGTTTAGACAAAAATATAATTTTCCAAGCCAACATGCTATCATATCGGCGTAGACAAAGGTAGCGTACATAAGATTACATACTGTAAATATATACGAACCACACTCTTCATAGATAACCTAGCAACCCTGTGAATGATTCCTCTGAATAAATGCACTCCTCGCTCGTCTTAAACAGCTAAAGTTGAGCGCAATTCATCTTCATCATGAGGAGACTTCACTTTGTAATCACGTTGGTATGACAAGCCACTTTGCCATTATGGAGTATGATGCCATTTTGGTGCGCTGTTTTCTCAATTGCTCATGCATGCTCGTAATGGGCAAAAAAGTGAGACGACGGCCGAGGAGTAGGAGGAGGGTAAGAGGGGTAATTAATCTAGGCTGTAATCATGTAGAAAATGAGATGAGCTTGTGCACACTTAATTTAACATAATCCTTGATTTAGCATGTCGGAAATATACTTGTCCTGTTCTACTTACCTCTTTTGAGTTGAAATTAATATATGTTATACATAAATACATTAATAATTTAGCATATTTAATAACTGGGTTTTGGGAGGTAATGATACTCAACATACAACACATGCCTTACGTTAGAATGGTCCCAGGAGTGATAGCAAGTCCATCCCAATCATGGGAGCCATCCACAAGATCAGATGGGTCCTCCACATTACACATGGCTGAAAATGATCAAGAACAAGAGTGGCTTTATAAATAATCTTCAAAATGGCATCCCTACCCCATTGACACTGCCCAGTTGGCACCTTGCACACAACTTCCAAGTTTGTTGTCTTGGGACTCAGCGCTATTGCCGGACTGAACTTCTTGGAAGTCAATGTCATTGAAAAGGCATTTGCATCATCTGACGGTCCCGCGGCCGTTACAGAGGGCGCGCCAAGCCAGCCATCAGTGCTGAAGGGATCGCCGGAGGACCAGGTCAGGACTGAGTCACAGGCAGCGCCGGCACAGGCACTATTGCCCTGTAAGGCGAGCCAAATTCCAGATATACCGCTTCCAAGATCTAAATGAAGTTAAAGTGATTGTCCACATGTGCCGGAAAAGTATGTATCGAGTAACAGATAGGACCAGTTCTTACTGTATGCAATAATCGTGTGAAAATAGTCCAGTTCATTTGTGATGATAGGCAGGGATCCCTGATCAATCCCCACACAAGATGCCTCAGCAACCGCATGATTCGTCCGGTTGATCACTTTCATGTAATAGTCCCCCAGCCGGGTGAACCCGCCGCACACATCCTCGGAAACGCTTCTCACTGAAAAAAGCAAAATGGGGGTTAGAAGGGCTTCTAAGAGATTGGTGTTACCTTACCATCATCGCAGTCAAAAGTGCACAAATAATTGTTTCTAGCTGTACAGCCTGTCGTATAGACATTGGTGGGTTTGCTGTGTATAAATGAGCAGAACGAGGTCTCAGACAAATGACTAACACTCTTCCAATGCATGAGCTCCATTGATGAGTTCCACCAGGTGCCATCCAGCCAACGGAGATGGTTCAAGCATGCTGGATCATTTGCAGCACAATACTCCGTGTTAGCCGCAAAAAGAGGCAATCCTATAGAAGCGTATATCATGGCTGTAATTGTAAGTTTTATTATTTTCCATCTATTTTTGTTGTGTATATTCTACTTGTATATAATTTGAATGCTTTGTATTCCGTGGCGGTCTTGGGTTGGAAAATCATTCCTCCTTGACGTTCACACTCTTCAAACGCCTGGACATACGTGAAAGTTGATATTGGTAATTTCATCACAGGGACAGATCCAGCTAGTTGGATGGTCGTGTTTGGCATCGTGTACCCGCTACTACACTGACGGAAATCGGGTCCTGTAATGACGAATGAGTTAAAGCTACTTATACTCGACTAATATGCAAACCTCCAGTGCAATCCATTCTACAAACATGCCTCCTTTTCGTCGAGCAGGCATTGCTTTTAATTGATCTGTAGTTACTATAGAAACATCCGAGCTCGGCGTCCGTCGCCTCCACTTTCAAAGTCTTGAACATGCTGCGGTCAAAATCCTGCCCATCGAACCACGTCAGACGGCCGTCGCAAGTCTCGTCTTCGCACGGATCCCCGGCGTCTAGGATCATCAGGGCAGGGTTGTAATACATAAGCGCAACTAAAGCACAAAACCGTTTGCAGTGACATATGAGGTTTAGCTGATTTTGCATACCAACAAATATCTCAAAGATGATTGCTTCGCTCTCATCTTTTGGGGCAAAGAGCGATCCGCCGTTTAATGCACACTTTTCGGCGGCATCACTGATACTGTGAGTTGAATAGTAGTTCTCCACATCAGGCGGGAACATTACAAGTCCGTTGTTGAAGGTCATGGATTTGGAAGGGATAGTTTTGTCCATATTGTTGGGACATGTCTTTGCGGTAGGATCACGCACTGAAGAAAAAGGATAGTTGCAAACAAGATGATGTCATACAAACATTTTCTTACAGTTATCACAGTCAAATTTACAAAATACATGTAGCTTGGAAATGCAGTGGGAAAGACTGAAACCAGTGTAGGTGCTGCCCGATGTAATACAATTGTAGAATGATGTGGCCGATGCCTTCAAACCCATGTGAGGAAAGAGAGTCGGATCGAGGGGTGTCCCATCTCCCCAGTAGACATGTTCAAGACAAGGGTCACAGCTGTCATTGTGAAGTAGATAAAGGTTCGCATAGGTCTTAACATAGGGTGTCATAAGATCTAAAATGAGGGAAAATGGTTACAATTAAGCAAATGGACATTATAATTATGTGATACATGTACATACGAGATAGTATTTCGTATGTAAGCGCCTCGTCAGGGGTCTTTGGCATGAACCACGTTCCGCCTGTCGCTTCACAAGTGCTCATAGCATGTATTGGATCCTGTTTGTTTTCTGTTGATGTTAGAAGGAGGTCTGTATCACGACCAAAGTTAAATGTGCTCTCTGGAAGGGAAAAGCCAGAAGGGCACTTGGGCTCCTTGATGGATAGGGCTACAATAGACTTGTATTATGATTGTGAGAGAGTTTAATACCTATTATGATTGAATACCTTTAGCACAGTCAAACTTGCAAAAAATTCTTGCCGATGCTACATAACACTGGACCAGAGAAATCCTCTTAGAGTGAGACACGTAAAAGCAAAGCTTTGAGCTTGTGAATGACGGTGCTGATATAGTGTATCCCATCCAACCAAGTTGAGCCTGAAAATCTAGCTGAGATCCGTCCAGCCACTTTACATATGGATTGCACTCTTCATTAGTACAACCAGTGAACGCAGTGGTGTTAGGTACCATCAACATTAGAGGGATGAAATTGTTGTAATCGAGCATATCTAGAAAATAAATACATTTTTGAGTAATATTGATAGCTAAATTAGCCATATACCATGTATCCATCCCAAAGTATGATACTCTTCAGTTGTCTTGGGTATAAATAGTTCAGCTCCCAGAGCCCTACATGTCTCAAAGGCTAGCCATTGCCTAGTAACTGCAGGGTAGGAAATCAATATGCCATTGTTTACAAGAATGGTGCGTGTTGCGTAATCCACATCCTCAGCATCGCAACGTGTTGGCACCACTAGACAATGATACATTTATGGTCTTTAGCATGTGTTATAACTATTTTCCGCATTATTTACGTCATAGAGAAGTCGGAACTAGGTGTACCGTGGCTTTCAATTGATATTACATAACAGTTTTCTTTAGGAGATAGTATATGTAGAACTCACCGTCATCACAAGTGAACTCACAAACTGCCGTCAATCTTTTGTTACAACTGGCCCAGATGAAATGGAGCTCCTTGGTCGCTCTGTGGACGTTCGTTACGAGGCAGAGTCCGTTTTTAGACACAGTGTCATCGTAGAACACGCTGTCGCTCACGTTGGTCACCGGAGTACCATCAATCCAGTCGATGCCGGACAAGGATCCAGGAGTCGTGTTAAAGTTGGTGTTGAAGACCCCCAACCAGGTATTGCCTGGAGGAATTTAGGGTTGGATAGGAACGTAAGAACTTTAGAGCAATTGATAGGAGACACTGTCGGACCTTGGATCTTCAGTACACGCATCATACTTGCACTGATTTTTTTATCACCTGTAGCCAATGCCGCAACGATGTGCAGCTCCTCCTCCGTCCGAACCGTGGCCAGCCTTCCTCCGTAACTATTGCACGTGTAGATGGCATTAAACATGCTGGGGAAGGCATCAGGGTCACTGGATGTGATGAGGAAATGTTTCAAGCCGTCGTAAGTCGATCGGGGGAAGTTTGCAGTGCTGGTGGTCACGCCATCAGGGCAGGTCAATCCACAATGGCAGACTATTCAGTTGGACAGACATGTCACATTGTAAACACTTTTAAAAATTCTCTAATTTAAATACCTTCGTGATGCAAATAAAAGATAAGAAGTTTTAAGAGGTTGTTCAACATTGTCATATGTATTTCACTTTTCTTATTCTTTCATTTTTGTGAGGAACCTTGCAAATACTGTTTAAATATTTATATTGTCCACGCGTGCTTTTGACATTTTCTCTGGAGGCACTGAATTATATTTTTTCTGTAGACTACACTGTAGCATTCTTTGACCTATTGAGGTTCGTACCATTAAATATTAAATTGGTTTGTTGGCTTTAATTTGTTTTATTGATTAAAGGCGGGGGAAAATATTTGCGCTTGACCAAATATATTGTATAACTTGAAAAGAGCAAATTTCTTCTTATGTGATATTTACAGCATATTCGAGTATATCTTTCAGCAAATTAAATTCACATTTTGAACTAAATTTATATCTTTTATTATATTAATTCCAGGTCATACTAACAAAATTAGCATTCGTGACATGTATTTGTAAGTGGACCCGGCTACTCTAGAAGAGAATGTAAAGGCTAACGTTGTCCTGTGTCTATATTAGCAGTTTAGCACGCTTACACACTGGGGGAAAATGGTGTATTGATTTAATAATTCTAAAGCAAATGTGTCATGCAGGAGCAGTTTATTAAAAAATTCATACATCGTAATATCAACCTCATTTTTATACTTACTCTTTAACAGTTATAGTTTACTTAAATTTAATTTATATATAGTAAAGGGACTAGAGGGGTTCAATTGTATTTCATAACGAGTAATATTACCTGAAAATGGTTCCCACAAAATACAATCCATTCCAGTCATTTGAACCATTCTCCAAACTTTCAGGCGGGGAATTGCTCTCACAAGACGCTATAAATATGTATATTTTGCAAAATATTGTTAATCCTCATATTACACGTATTACATCTATGTTTACCAACTCTGTCATGTTTCTTAATCATGGAGACAATAGGGGGTGACTGGCATGAGCATGTGCTATTTATGTAATACCCCAGCATTTTTCTCAATAACTATTTCTCCCGAATTAAATGCACCAAAGCCAAGCAACTCACCGAGCATACAAGATCCTGCTGGCACCTGACATGCCACCGAGCTCGGAAGTGGCGCATCCGTTTGTAGCTCAATGACTGGATCTCTCCAGCCATTGTCAACAGTCGCTGTAAAATGAGCCTCAGCACTGGATGCGGCGGTGATCTGAAAAGTGGGCGTGCCAATCCAGCCCGAGGTGCTGAAGGGTTCTTCATTCTCCCAGGTGAGGGAGGAGCTGCAGGACGTGGAGTCGGTACAGGGGCCAATGCCAGACAGGGCGAGCCAAAAGGAGTCGGAACCACTTTGCAAGTCTAAATATATGTGAACGAGGTTATCAGTTTGTAATTTATTAATACTAGTATTTGTAGCTGACGGTGCGCCAATGTTGTCGTGAAATATTCTTCCTCGGAGTCCATCTGTGCCAGAGTCCCTCCAAACCACGTTTGACATTCAGCCTCTGCCGCTCCAAACTGCATCTCAACCGGGCGAGTCGTCCTCAACTTGTCGCCCACGAGAATATGATCTGAGCATTGCGTAGCATCAATATCAACGACTAATTGAATTAACATATTAAACGCATTATGTGTTAAATGTAAAGCATAAAACGGTTTACTATTATCGCAGTCAAATATGCAGAAAGCAAAGTGACTCGTGGTGCAAGGACTGACGGTTACTATTCTGGGGCTGGTTCCTGTGACACACGTATTAGCTACACTCATGGATGTAGTTGTCAATGATGGTGCCAGGCTGGGGTCGAATCTCGTCCCATCCCCCCAGCGGAGTACGTTAATGCAATCCTCCCCACTGCAGCTAGTCACGTGATCTGAGTACAAATTGAGACCGATGTCACTATGCATCCAGCCTGAAAAAGGTAATTTAGTCTGCATAACATATTTGATACTTTAATGTCACTCTAACTCATGGTCATTAGAAGGGCTCTGTAATCCTCCAACGTTTTGGCTTGCATGAGGTTTCCTCCCAGAGCCTGGCACTGCTTAATGTTCTCCAGCTGGTCTTCCTCGCCTGGTAGCTGGGCTACCTTGACAGATCCCATAAGCTCAATAGTGTTGTTAGGGAGTTGAAAGCCATTGGCACACGCTTGGGAGGCTTTAACTAAGTATCAAACATTTAGTATTGTCCAAAACATATATGTTAGACGTACAGGGTGGCTCAGTTTTTAAGCGGAAAAGTTGAGCCACCCTGTACGACTCGACTACCATCCACTGAGCAGTCGAATCTGCAGACCATCCTTTTCCTACTATTGCACGCTCCAGTCTTGAATCCCTTATTAGTGACGGCATTGATGCAGGTATAACTGGTCACGGTATGCTGCATTAAAGTGTAGGCTGGGTTCTCCCGCTCATAGGGAGCGCCGTCAAACCAAAAGAACTTCCCATTGCAAGCCTCATTTTCACAGGCCTCGGCAGCGTCCAAGTTGAACAGTGGGATGTTCAGGTCAGCGTTAACCAATCCTAAAAGTAAAACAATGAGAGCAATGCGATGCTATTCTGAGAGGAAGCTCGCTGTACCAATGTAAATCCTCAATGCCAGCCACTCCTCCTGATTGCGGGGTCTAAATGGAGTCGCTCCCCTCTGGGCGCATAACCCATTGCCTTCATCTCTATTTAACTTCTCTAGGAATCCGTCTGGTACTGGTGGAATCAGAATCAGTCCATTACTGAATGAGATAGAATCGTGTGGAATGACCTTTTCTGGATGGCTCGGACATGTTTGCTCGGGACGGTGGACTGAAATATAAACTGTAGAAGGGTCACCACTGATTCTAATAGACCTTTTACTACCATCATTGCAATCAAATCTGCAATAAGCTCCATATGACTGGCCACTGCAACTGGATGTCTGCTGCCTCCGGTCTGAGTTTCGGTTGAGGCAGCCTTGAGTCCCTATTGATGTACCATATTTAATGTTGAAGAAGCTTGTAGCATAAGTTTCTCCTATTGGCGTTCCGTCCACCCAGGCAAGACCATCCTGACAAAGATTGGCGTCGGTCAAGGTCTGGCAGGCTTCATACGTCGTGTACATCAACCCTGTATACAACAGTGTTCCATGTAGTACTATAAAATAACAGATTAACATCAACTAGCCTGAATTTAACTGCAATAACGTACACATCATGATCTTATGCAGTCGTTCCTCTTCCTCATTCCTTGGGATGAACCACACGCCGCCCTTCTCCCGGCAGTCTTGTTCGACATTGAATCCCTTGACCGAGTCGACCACTGTGGAGAGTCTGATGCCCCGGCTGGGTCCGAAGAGAGCGGTCTCGTTTGGAAACGGATACGGAGATACAGAGGGACAGCTTGGGTTCAAGATACCCGGAGCTGAAATGAACATATTACTTGCCCATGTATGTAGTAAAACTTCGTTGATTAAATACCTCTTTCACAGCTAAACTGACAAAACGCCACGTCCGTGTGACCTCGACATCCCGTCTGCTTAATGACATGATGGGCGACGTTGGTGAAGCAGGGGCTGCTGCTAGAGCCCGTCCCCAGGGAAAGTGAGAACGCATACGGGCCGAGGTGCTGGCCGAATTCTAGTGGTCGCCCGTCTAGCCAGTAGACGTGCGGGTCGCAAGCACTGCCTTCGCAAATGACGTTCTCATTGATGAGTCCATTGACCAGAGGGAGTCGAACACCGTTGGGGGAGAGGTACAGGTCTGAAAGTATATTAGGGTATTGATAGTGTACAATTTTGTTGTAGTTGGTCATAGTATATTACCCATAAGCATTGCCAATGCTTTGTATTCAGCTGGTGTCCTTGGAATGAACAGTTCGGCACCCATCGACCTGCATGACTCGTAGTAATCTGGGAATGCGTTTCCCTCTGCTATTGCAAACTGCAAAGCATCGTTGAGAGTGAGAGTGAGAGTGCCAGAGGGAAAATCCATGTCTTCAGCCTCGCATCTCGATGGCAGCACTGAAATGTAGTTTTTCATTAACGGGGAATACATGCACTCTCTTAATCTTGATTTACCATTTTCACAATCATATTCGCAGAGCATGGCCTTTTCATGATAACAGTTAGTAGATGAGGTCTTGATTCCAGCCGAGTGCAGAGTTAGAAAAATGCAAAGGCTCTCGTGCTTGTACGTTGGGGCCATATCACTAAGATCAGCCTCCACTGGAGTCCCATCGACCCAGCCCAAGTCCAACCAGTCATCCCATCCAGCATTGAAATTGACATTCAGCAGACCCGACCAGACGGACAACTCTGTAGAGAAATAGTACAAAATTAAAGTTAAACTATTGGCATCCCTACCATTTGGCATGACTGATATCAATGCAGCCTTGTCTTCGGGAGTCTTCATCATGGCTGGCCTTCCTCCCAGACTCTGGCACCATTGGTAACCATCCCGGTATCTCTTGGACTCGGAGGATATTCCAAAGTATCGATCAGGGCTGCCGGATGCGATGGTAAACTCGGCAGGTACGGCAGCGCCTTTGGAGCAGGTGAATGCGTTGGTGTACGATATTGTCAATCCTGAAATGTTCTACTATTTACACATTTATAAAACGTTTAAAGCAGAATTACCTGACAAAACTAGGTACCAGGAAAATGATTTGCCTATTGTATTAACCATTGCTTTCCTAGACCACTCTTTCACTCTTTACTGACTTTAAAATATTGCACTATAAAATATTATATTGTGCTTTCTCAATGTAAAACAAGACAAGACCGTTAAGAAGTAGGCTATTAATATTTACTGCACGCAATCGGAGCTCCCATTCAGAATATGACACAATAATACTCAATTTGTGCCAGGTTTTATCTATTATTTAGAGTAAAGCTATATTAATACACATTTACAAATAAATAGTCTATTTCGTAAATAGTCAAAGCTGCAAATATAAATTAATTGCCTTTTTGTCTGCTGTCCTCAGCCTTTCACCAAAAGAACATGCACATGTACGAGTATTTTAGGTCAGTTTACTTGTCTAGCAGATTAAAACAGAAGTAAAATGCTGGTGGCCAAAAATTAATAAAGGACTTTTATGCACAAGAGTTGAAACTTGAAGGACATGACATATATCAATTATTTATAGGAAGTTGTTTCAAAAGAAAAGTTGCTTTTGTGGGCTTTGAAATATTGAAACTTTGATTACCATCTAAAATTGACTTGTTAAGTACACAATTAATAACGTTATTCATAATGGCTTGTACCGGAAACGTTTATTATATGTTGTGCTTTACACATTTAGAAGAAATACAGTATAAGTAATTTTGAATAGAGAGTCAAAGATATATTAATCCAATAAACCACTTGCCCCTGTTTAATACAAGGTACTACCCATGCAGTGTTACACAAAGAAATTGTGAATATTTTTAGTCTGTGGTTTACACATACTTTGCTGCAAAAATAATAAGTAACGAGCTATTTGTGCAGAACTCAATATTTTCACATGTCTTAATGTTAACAAAAAAATTGCATAATAATCGTATGTAACATACTTCAGAATAGCATGGCTATAACCAATGTTTAAACACAACACCAACCGTGTTCGCATAAACAAAACTCCTTCATATTTTTTATCCAAGAATCTGTCCATCCCCGAATCATCATTAATCGCCCCTCAGATTGGAATTGCGACCATCAATCGAAGCAGAGTTTAGTATTCCACAAGGAACTCCAGGAGCATTTATTACCAAGGATGATGATGCTAGCTATAGCATGTGAGGGAACAATAACTCTCAAACGCCACTACTACCTTTGCCAATATAAAACCAGGCCATCTATTTTATTCTGCAGAAGTAACGCTTCTGAACTCGTCCATTCCACTAAAAGTCAAGCTGACAACGCAACAACTCTCAGCTCTGACCGCCCATTGGAATTTGTGACTTTGCCATTGTTTGTCAAATATGTTGAAAGTATGTTGTATAGTTTGGTTGTCATAAGGCCCTTTTAAACATACTTCCAACGTCTTGTTCGCATGTATGTGTATAACGGCGATGACCAACTCTGGCCTCATCAGCATGACAATGAACCCACTGTGATGTCTCTCTCTCGCTCTCTAGAAGACCGATCGCCGCAATCAAGCTAAATGCGAGAGCTGGAGCAAGAAGATCTTCTTGCAGGGTGTCAAGATGAGATCTTAGAATGACATCGACTGCTGCTTTTGGAGTGTTATCGATTATACACGACGGACAAAAAGGGTTCCAAGAAGAACATCATCATAGGATCATTATTATTCCAATTGCCAGAGTTTCATATTCGAGTTATTCACCGGGCAACATTCCTTTACATCACATTTTTTGCTATTCTTCTCCTCCTTTGAATTTCTCTGCCGGCCAAATCGGGCGTGAGCGAGTCTAAGAAAGTGTTGTATTACATTTGAACGATATTTATGTGCATGAGCTGGAAGAAGGTGACATGACCGTTTTATACAAGCTGGAGCGAATCGGGATCTGACACGAGGAGAGAGAAATTCATATATGATATGAGCCCCGCATTCGACACGGCCTCAGATGCAGAAAAACAACCTTAATGTTGCAAAGACATTCCCTCCCGTTAGTAAATTCCTTGCAAATTGATATGTCGTTAATCTCCTTTGAAGAATAAGACAATAACATATCTCTCAGTTGGGTACAAACCAGATTTCCAACTCAGACTTTAATTGGCAACAAAGCAGTTCTGTCACCAGCTGACCCGCAGAGACGGGAGAAAGACAAACATAGCTGTTGTGGTTTGTTTGCTTCTGTCGGCAGATGAGACAAAGACAATTGAATTTAATACATCGAGCGTTCGTTCTTCTTCTTTTCACCGTTGTGGCAAATTTCGTCGATAATTTGATCAGCAGTCTTTGACGACCACACCGCTGGAAAGAGAAATAATACAACCGAGCTAGCTCCATGCTCGTATACCTTTGAACCCAGCCGGGGAGGCTGTGGGATCCGTTTATGGGAAATTGATTGGATAATTGGCGGGGGAAACGGACTCTTCTGCTTCTTCTTTCCCCCGTTCCAAGGGGGTTATTTGAGAGTCTGAGTTAAAGTCAACAATGGAACGAAATGGTCTTTTCGTCGGTAGTAGCCCGTCTTAATTCTCTTTTGTGTGGTAGCAGTTTATATGCGCTGACCTCTTGTAGTACGAACAAAAGAAGTATACGACCCTACAAGGAGATAAAAGAAAGGCAGAGAAAACAACTTGAACAACACCAGCTTTAAAAGTCTGTCGTTTTGTTATCATATTGATGCTCAGTGTTTTGACTGATATTACTTTAAATAGCTCCGCCGTCGATCTCGTGTCGACTGTAATTTGAGCCTGTGAGCAAAAAAAGGTGAAGAGCTGATAATAATTAAGCGTCGGGTTGAACGGAGATCAGTCGTCGGCAGCACCAATTGAAATCGGACTACGATTTCGTTCTTACCTCGCTTGGGGCGTCTCTTAAAACCAAAACGGAATAATATTACAGCTTCAGTACGGAGGCAACACGGCTGTTGCTTCTCTCTTATACGTATTTTAAACTAGGGTAAAAGCTCAAACAGTGGTAATAAAGTGGCTATAATTTGCCAAAGGGGGTCAAATATTCGTAGTCTGCTACCTACTTTTTTTATAACATCGACTCGTTTTATACAATACCCCCGAAGGCGCTCTTTATAAACACACATTGAAATTAAGATCGTCGTAAAGGATACCTGGTTGTAAATATAGAAAAGGGCATTACCATCAATAAAAGTCGTTACAACGTGAAACAGGAAGAGCGTATTAAAACGAGATAGAATCAGTCCTTAATCATGATGAGTCAATAAACAGACAAAAATGTCCCTTTGGACGTCGTCGTCATCGTTTGAAATTGTTATCAGCACAATGGAAGGCAATTTCCTCCACTTGTTATCTGATTATTTTGCATCCGCAATCGTTCAAAAAGCGAGACCATTCATCGAATGTTCTTCTTCTTCTTCTTCTCTTCCACCTGCCCCCGAAGGAACATTAAAAAGAGCATGTTTTTACATTATTTTACTTCTCGGAATATGGAAAAAAGTAATTGGATTTGACTCGCTGGCCACCGATTTTTCGGTCAGTTGCAAACCACGTTTTAATAAGACAAATGAATGGAAAATATTAAAATTCGACTCAATATTCTTTGTGGTGGCTTTGTAAAATGTTCTCCGATGCGATGGGCAACAATAAAAACACTGGCTATTGTTATCGTTGAAATTACCAAAAATACTTCAGCTGCTGCATCTCAAATTGCTTCTGTAAATCATCCTTTAAAACATTTGTTTACTTGCGCTTTTTTAAGCGATAAGAGTGCCATAATTCCAAAATCCCGCCAGGATATTGAAAATTGACACTATCTCGTCTTGTGTCTGTCTGGACTTGTGGATCTCCGACAACACTGACTGCAAGTACAAAGTCTGCTTATCATTCGAACATCTCCTGACTGCGCTTTCAGAATATAATCACAATTCATCTCCTTGGGTGTCCAAAGCCCACTTTATTGCCGATGTCAAAAACTATTTGACCGCTGCTTCTTATCTGCAACAATAAAGCCAACGTTGAAGCAGCTGCCCCGATGTCAGGTCTTGAACATATAATAATGGAACTGTCCAAAAACATGTGCAGGTGCTAAAAGAGGCTAAAACTTCATCAATGTCATCATCGGAGGAGTGCAAAGTGAAAAAATAGGATTCCGATGGCTATTGAGGCATTATGGAATCCGGAAAATTCTTCACCATTGGGGCGCTCTTAAGTATTTTTAGAATTCCAATTGCTCAAATCAAGGATAAAAACGGTCCTAAATAAGACATCATTTTGATAATAAATGGTCTATCGGTGACGTTCGTGTGTGACCCATTTTTATTATTCTGGTAATATTATAAAGATCTCCCTTTTGGATTGATTATCCTTGCCTTTGAAGAAATAACCCTGAAGCGGTCATGCCATCAAACTTGTTCAGATAATCAAGGACGAACGGTATGGGCTGTTCCGAGCACAGTGGTTTTAGGACCATCCCAATCTGTTAAAATAGATAAATACTCAATATATTTAATCTTGTTCTGTTCCACTGTGGTTAAGATTTATCCTGGTTGCCTTTAGTGGTGCATGGTCAGAATGAAAAACATCTCAATCATCCAATGCAGGAAAGGATGAGATAAGATCAGACTGGGATTATTGTTTTTAAATTTAGTAATGCGCTATTTCCGACGTCGTCGTTTAATATTGACTTATGGTTGGGGGCTATTGTTGGAGACAGGCAGGAAGGCAGCCATAAAAAGAAGGGGTTGTTTGTTCCAAGTACAGGGTGACCCATATAGCTAAACATAAACACTTTGTTCGAGATATATACCTCTTGTTTTTAACAATTAACACACAATATGCTTGCACGTTCTACGCCTATTAAATTATTTATTTGATGGTAAAAACATACCAATTGTGTCCATAGCTGACCCCGTTCCAAGCAGACCTTGAAACCAGGATGAATCCTTCTTTATTGTTGAATGCTTTTAATGCACAATATCTGACCAAGATTAAGCGAAATAGATTCAGCCCGTTTTCAAAACCCATCATGGCAGGCAGATAAGATTGGCAAGCGAGTCTTCTTTTCCCGTATGGCACACATTGCAAAAGTCAGAAACGAGCTCCATTCAGTCTGAAGAATAATCGCAGATCGCCTCATTTGATATGCGCATCAACCGAGACAATGGCACCTGACAGTTCTGGAGGAGCCAATACATGCTTTACAGACCTAAGCTGTAATCGGGGTGACACCTGAAAGCACCATTTTCAGATTAATCGGGATCGTTTATGAGATTGGACTTTCACCTTTTTTATCTCTCACTCTGGAGATAAACATCGGTCGTCGTCACAAGGAGGATGCAAGTGAATTAATCGCAGGGTGTCAAGAGGGAGGGAGAGAGAGAAAAGAGAGAGAGAAAGAGAGAGAGATATATATCCCGTGCAGATAGAAATTAGAATGGCTTTGGCCGGCTATACAGGGACATTTGTTTGCATGCCAGCTTCACCACTTTAGATCCGGCCAATGCCAATAAATCCTCTCGCCTATTCCGAGAAAGAAGCATTCGCAGCAGTCCTCTAATACAGCTTAAAAGGCATCATCATCGATTTAATGCTACCATTGTGCCAATGGAATTTTCACTTTGCAGCAAAAACTACAAGGAGGAATTTTATAAACATGGTTTTACAATGAAGCCCCATTAGGCCCTCGCTGATTAAATGAGCCTGCTGCATATATTTAATCCAAACGAATGTATGCGGACAAAAAATACCCCGCGATCATCGACGCCTCTGTCGATTTCAATAATAAAGGCGGCACTTTTTGTGCGCCAACATTAACAATTATAGATTCAGATCGGGTCAATTAAATACGAATCGGAAACGGAATCAGTTTCCTTCCGATTTTACCGACAATTCAATTAATGACCTTATCCTTCAACTTTTAGCCTAATTATTCAAATTGAGTAATCACGGCGACCTTCAAGACGACTTTTATTGGGTCGGCGGCACATTTTATCAGACAAATTTATTGCCTCGGGAACAGTTGAATTTCCAATAGCGCAAGCCGCCCAATCATTTGTCAAATGAGAGAAGTTAATAACGATATTAAACCCGTTTTGTGTCGGAAACCGCTTCATGGGAAACAGGAAATGCAGTTTTATTTTCAATCAACAACCGATTCAGACAAATATTCGGCGGGGTGTAATTTGGATGTTTTGATCCAACTCCAACGATTCATTTTTATAACGGGAATGCGATATTTTAAGAGCTCTGCAAATACTCGAGGTTTAGTGCGTTAATATGAAGGTGAAAATAGGAAACTTCCGTCTTTAAATACGCACACATTACAGGGACATTTTAAGTCCCGTTAGCAGCGTAAAAAGCGAGAGAGAAAATATCCTTTAACAGAGAACTTGCGCGTAGACTCAAGCGCCATCTACCGGACAAACCATGAACTAATACAGGTAGAAGAGGAAGCAAGTCATTATGAATGAAATCCTTTTGACAAAACGATTTTGTCTCTTTTTATCTATCTACATTTTACCGCGCGTAGCCACCAGCAGCGAAAAATGCACCCAAAAGTGACTCTTTTCCTCTAATCCGCGTTTCATTGTTAGTTTAATTCCCTCTTTTTGTCGTCGTTGCCGCCTGCGAGGAATTCGTTCCTGATTGCCAATGATGACTCCTCTCGCTCGTTATGATTTCTGGCAGATTGGAGGAAATGGATTGAAAATAGAAAACAGATTGAAAATTGCAGCCATCTGCTTTAGATGTCAAAGAGGGTCCATCATCGCATAACAACCATTGCAAATGCTGGGGGTCAAAACTGATTTGTAAACTGCCACATGTTCGAGTTATCATCATCCAGAGTGCTCTTCAATGTTGTTATTGCTTTTCGAATGACGTATCGATGACTTTTAAAACCACATCTGCCGCTGGAAGATAATTTAATCAGAGCGGAAGGATTCTCTTGTTTAGATGGTTATTTTTGAGCTTCGTCGACAATAACAAAAGTGTTTGGCGGTTAGGATCAAAATAAGATCATTTATTCCACTTTATGACGGTTTTCGGACCTCACACCGAAATTATTATTATTACATTCAAATGGCGTGCAAGGGGGGAAAAGGACACTTTGGAGATATTTTTAACAAAGGGAAGACACACCAGATGTCGGACTTTTGACAATAAAATGTGTAATATAATCATGAGAGTAGCTGCATTCCCTTGAAAGTATAACAAAAGATTATTGTGCCATCATAATTCGTTCTTGACGTAAGAGAAATTAAACATTTACATGTGTCATTTACATTATTTGGATCCTTTCATGCCAGACAAATGTTTACGACATCGTCAGGATGAAAAAATCCACCTTGAAAATGTTGATTGTAAAGTTTTTATTGAGTGGAAAATTTCGAAAGGCTTTTCTGCAATTAAAACTTTTGCCGCCAGGGAATGAGTTTATCCGTATATACAGTAACTCTTGCACATTGTCCTATAAAACAAACTCTTCCATGAATGATCCCTATGGTCATAATTAAGCTTTTCCTCCGCATCTGTTAAGCAGAGCGTGTTACTACCAGTGAGATAATCATGATATCATACAATATTCCCCCTCTTCTCGACGTAACTTTCAATTTAAATAATTGGCCGCAGACGGAATTTATCCCCGCTGAAAGTTCTCCTTCTTCCGTTCCGCACGGCCGCTCCGCAGTAGAGAAAGTAGTTAGCGATAAAAATAATCGGCTGATGATATAATTACTAAGGAAAGTGTTGGATCTGGAATGATTTCTATAACATTTTTGTATATCATTAATGTTCACTGCAAAAGAGCCTTTTACTCTATATGACAATGTCATATTATGTTTTAGTTATCATACCCTCAGTAAATATAAAAATTAAAATAACAATAACAATAGTCAAATATAAATTACTTCGGGGAAGAATAAGCTTGGTGTTAACGTGAGAAAATAATGTTCTAGTTGTCCCTTTTTTAGACTATTTTCTACGGAAGTGGACTAATTTGAGTTACTATCAGCCAATAATGCTTTTATAGGTCTACTAACTATATTTTTGGGCACATTATTACTTTGGAATTCCAGTAATTGCAGGTATATTATTTCTGGAAATGAAATAACAAATATTCTATGGCACCACTTTTCGGGCAGTTTTGTAGACTTTGTAATTGAGTATATACAATTACAAATCAAATATACGAACAAGGAACACAAAAAATTGTTTATTCCCGCACGATTTCCTACAATTTCAATGGCCAACAGCCTGTCGCATATGAAACAGCAATTTTTCATCATTAATCCCGAACCCGACCCGAATTTTTTACGTGCAACTTAGCTCCAAATGAGTAGATGCTTCCCTGAGGCCTCTCCTACACCAGGACGATTTGGAGGAAAACTGCCGGAAAACTACCGAAAAACTTCCAGAAAAATTCTGGAAAACTACCAGAAAAATTCTCCTTTCCTTCCTCCCTTTTTGCACACACTGCCCAGCTGGCTGGAGAAGGGAGGAAAACTGCAGGAAAACTGCA
>LR139760.1:0-24911 GCA_900659605.1 Tisbe holothuriae | reverse complement strand
CAGAGCTCTAATATATGTTGGAACGATAGAAAAGGAGGAGCGTAGAAAGGAACGTGTTTCTTCCTGAGTCTTCCTTGCGTCAAGTCAAAGGGGGTAGCTTCTCTAAGCTACCGTTAGATGTCGCCATGAATGTAGTACATAGCACTTGCTTCCTCTAGCATGCCATAGTTGAAGTTACCCTGCGACTTGACGCGCATTTTCTGCGTCATGACGACTCTACGTTCTACTCTCTTGGGGATTAGACATGGACAGTGGAGGCAGGATTTTTCATTCTCTCATGATGGTCTCTACGTTCATTAGCCTGTGTATTTTTTACAACAAAACCCATTGGCGGTTTCGGTTTGTTGGAATGCTGAGTTTCGTTTTTAACGTTATTTGCATGACTACCTAGTACCTGTAACAATGTTTAGCAATGATTTATATAAAGTTCTGTTACCAAGAAATTCATGAAATATTTTATAGTCTCTAAACATTAGGTCCAGACAAAATGGTGGGCAATTTCATTTATAATGTGTGTACCACGTATCTAATAAAGAAGTTAGCAATTAAATTTCTTGTAGTAAAAAATGTCTTAAATTTACGTTGGTACCCTTGGATTGTAGCAATCTTTAAAACTCTCTTATGTCGTCAAAACATCCTGTATATAAAACATTTTTATTTTAAAAGCAAAACCGAAGTATGCAAACGCAAAAACAGGATTTGTGTGCCTATTGGGTACTTTTGGCAACAGTGTTTGGTCATTTAAAGTACCATTGCAATTTTTAATCATCATTCCGCAGGGCCTTTTTGAAATACACAGTTATCTTGGAAAACTGGTTCCAAAAATCAAATGCTGTGGTTTATAAAGGAATACTTTTTTTACTAACTGTGTAATTCAAAAATCTCTTCCTATCTAAACCACAGCAGTGAAGTAAAAAATGAAGAACAGCTCAAGTTGTGGGCACACTATCAGCTGATTTTGCTTGGACCAGTTTTCAATTATTACATACAAGAAAGAGTATTTATCCAACCCCCATTCAGCAATAAAAAACGGCCGGAACTTTGTTATTCACGCCTATTCAGGGCTGCTGTAGCACAGAGAAGACCAAATTAAACTCCAAGCGGAACGACAGGAAAATAAGAACCAATAATGTTATTTACGCGTGTCGTCGTTTTCTTCTTTGTCATTCTGTTTAACGTCGTTTCCTTGGCAATGAAATGAGCGCTCTACAGTTTGTCGTACTTAACTGCATTACCATGTATGGGTTGTTTGTTGAACGGAGAAAGCTGCAACCGACAGGGACAAGTTCACCCATATTGCATGACGGAATTACAATATTAGACGACGTTTTAAACGCCTGACGATATGAAGGAATTAACTTTATTGTTGTTGTGTCTACTGCCGATCTTGTCCATGGCGAGGTTGGCGTCCCTGACCTCCAGCTCGTTGTCCACGCCCGTGTGCAGCAGTGAGAGCTGCAGGCCGGTCAACTGCTTCCTCGTGTCTGTCTGCTACAACACCTCTGAATGGTCCAAGGAGCCAGAAGCTGAGCCTTCAACCCCTTCTTTTAGCAATTGGAACACCACTTTGCCAGGTGTGATACGCTATGGAACCTTGAAGGTATACGTTAATCATTCACGGGTATTGTTAGTTCTGTAACTCTTATAGAAACCTAGTGGGTACCATACAATGGAGAGCGATCTTGATGGCCACCCTCGATTCCCCAACAAGAGCCTTCTGGGCACCATTATCGAGGCTGTTTCCAGAAAGACCGGGCTTGAGTTTGAACTCGTGTTTGCAGAGGATAACCATTATGGAACTGTTGATGAATCGACGGGGGAGTTTGATGGAGTTATTGGGATGTTGCAACGGGAGGTAGAACATAAAGAGTATAACACCATTCGACAGAAAAACTTATCGATAGTTAACGTTATTCCTATTGTTTCACTTTATATTCTCAACGGAAATCGCTCCATGCAACTTGCTATTGAAATTTTTACTGCAGTACACTGCTCTAATATAAAGTAGCAATACTCATTTTGAGCATACCCAGGAAGTGGATATCGGCGCTGGCATCTTCACGGTGACGTCCTCCCGCGCGTCCGCGGTCGACTACAGCCGCTTCATCGAC
Source organism: Tisbe holothuriae (assembly GCA_900659605.1). Taxonomy (NCBI): domain Eukaryota; kingdom Metazoa; phylum Arthropoda; class Copepoda; order Harpacticoida; family Tisbidae; genus Tisbe; species Tisbe holothuriae. Next base: position 22,800 of record LR139760.1, on the reverse strand, counting down.
GAGGACACATTCACCATCCTCATGCGCACGCCGAAGCACTTCTCTAAGGCCGACAGTCTGCTGGCGCCGTTCACGAGAAATGTAAGATTTCCAATTCTACAACGTTTGAAGTAAACTATTAAACAGTACAACATAATGTTGCAAAGGGGCTTTTCTCAAAATATGAAGGTTACAAGTATATTTGTTAAGGCTGTAAATCTACGGGAAAGATTTATGGGCCGTCCAAATGATCCTGTTCGTTCAATGTTTAAACAGGGAAGTGCGTAGGAAATAGAGTTAATTTACGATCTAAGAGGAAGGGACAATAAAACGATATTGTTCCGAGTTTAGGCCTATCGATGATAACTGTCAAATGGTGTAATGAAAACCGGAGAATCGTACGTATGAAGAAAGGGAAACGAATAAAGGGATATAAAAAGACACAATGAAATAGAATAAATATTTTATTGAAAATGCGGAAAAGTAAACAGTTATTGTCCTGATTTCATGTTCATGTTCTAATAACGGCTAGCCGTCATTCAATAATCCAATTCTTACAAACAAAATAAAACAATGACCATTATACAGTTAATTCAATAATTTCAGGCGTGGCTAACAATCCTCGCCTCCTCCCTCCTCATGGGTATCCTCATCCACCTGTTTGTCAACAAGGTTCAATTCTGGGTCCGAAGGGACAACAACCCTGACTCAGCCCCAACAAGGCTCACCCTCAAGGACTGCTTCTGGTTCGTCTACGGTGCACTGCTAAGGCAGGGCTTCACTGTCGACCCAGCTTCAGGTACACACCGGGGGGCTTATCTCGTGTGCAAAGACCGTTCAATTAAATGCACGGAAGTTTTTGACATGATGATTTAAAATCAAACACGGTGCATAAAAGTTTCCCTATTTTCAAGATTGTGCTCGAATATTGTTCGCCGCGTGGTGGCTGTTTGTCCAGGTGATCACGTCGTTCTACACGGCTGAGCTGACAGCTGTGCTCACGCTGACTGCGAGCAGCCTCAGCGTCAACAACCTGGATGAGCTGAGGGCGACTGACGGCGCAAGGTGGGTGGCGGTGGAAGGGGTGCAGATGGCGCTGCTTAAAGAGGTAGTATGCTAATGAAAGAGGAGCCATACTACTTATAGAGAGAGTCTGAAGCCGGTTTCCGTTCTCCTTGATTTCGTGAAATCCGATTTTGAGATAGAAAATAACTACACATAAACTATTTCAAACACGATTAACGGGTGGATTAGCACGAAAAAATTTGAACGGAAACCGGCTTCTGTTGACTACAGTGACATAATAAGCATGTTACAGCATCTTGTAAAGAGTGAGTACACACACACAAAGGAGGCAAGAGCTCGTGAAATTAACCGGACATGAAAGTTCCTTTGGTCTCGCAAAACTTTTCCTTTGTAACGATCTTGCCTTTCTTCTTCATTGGATTATTCTTCTTCTCATACAGAACGCCGTCTACTCTTGGATCGAGCAAGATCTGAAGGACGGCCGCGGCCAAATGGTGGAGACATTGCAGCAAGCGCTTGATAAGGTCATTCAAGAAGGTAACTGGTCAAAATAGATCACTTATTTACTTAGTGGTTTTTCGTATTTGTATGTGCTCTTGCGGGAATGCTATTTTAGAATTGTGTATCTCTTTGTGGGGCTAAAAGTTGGACATGGTTCTCGGTAAAGTGTTGATATATGCAGCAGAGGGACAAAAATGTTGAGACTTTTTGCAGTTAGATGACGTACCTTTGTAGAAGCACGGCTGCAAAAACAGAACCATTCCTTTTAGCCAAACTATTCCCACTCTTTTGTTCTAATTCCCGGGAATGCACCCCTATGCACTTACTAATTTAACCCTTGCCCTAATTGAGATTGTTTAAACAGACTTCTACTTCCTTGTGGAGAAAAGCGTGGCTGAGCGGGTCATTTTCGACGACTTCCTGCAGCAGCAACAGCTGAGGCGGGGCAATGAGTCCGGCGCCGAGGAGATTGGCAGCGGGTGTAGGCTGACCTACACGCGGGACTTTCAGTTTGCTAGTCTACCATATGGACTGGTTGTGCAGAAGGGGAAAAATCATCTGAAGAAGCAATTGGATAGCGCGTAAGCACTTTGAAACGACAAGCCGGGTTACTTTCTATATACACCCGATACTAAAGTACGAAAATGCGCCCTTTTCTAACTTCAAGATGAAACCCATGATGACTACGAGTATTTCTACTGTATAGCATGCGTAAAGTAGCCTCTAACATTTCAGACTTGATGAACTCTCCAAATCTGGCATATTACGCCACATTGAACGCCTCAACGCCCCATTATCCGACCTAAAACACGTCTGCTCAGCTGCAGACGACAAAATCCTCGTCATTGATGATCTCATCTCAACCTTTGTGTTGATTGTTGCCGGGTTCGGAGTGTCAACCCTGGCGCTCACGTTTGAAGTCCTCTTCCCAAAGTGCTTTAAACGGAAGGTGAAGCCAAGTGTGCGGGAGGAGCAATCAGGGATGCCGAGGAATATTAGTATCAATGGAAAGCGGTCAAAGGTGTCGGTTGTAGCGCATCAATAAGATGATAGAACGGTCTAGTTTTTAAGTATTTTTGTACTCTTCACATGATAAATATTCTCCGTGTATACATAATTCAAACTTTTCGATAGATATTTTAAAACTCTACATGTTTTGGTTTGGTAGCATGTGATACTTTAGTAGTTTAAATTGTATGGATGTACATGTTTAAATTGATAGTTTACATATGAAAATACAGAGGAGGCAAAAAATAAAGTTTAACAAAGGTAAAATTCGACAACAAGCAACAGTGTATCCTTCATTTCTTCCAAAGTGAAGTATATAAGACAGCGTCCAGAGGGGGGTTTCGGGTAAATTTTAAAACAATTCGTCAGCTCATTGATTCCTAGTTGAAATGGAATTTTAAAAAGCACTAGCCACCTATCTTCTAAGCTCAGGCATGAAAAATATAACATTATAGTCTCATTGATGATAGCAATATGTAAACATAAGGCAAAGAAAGGTAATAAAGTATGGAGGCGTGAGGTTTGCGAGTTCATTCTTTATCATAATTGGCTTTTCAATCCTTGGGCAGATTAATCCTTATGACCACAATCGAATTTATGTAATTCTTGCCTTACTTGCACGCTTTAATAGGACTTTAAAAGCGATTGCATATTGGAATTATATGTTCACTATGATTCATTTGTATGTAGTTCGTTTAATATGTGTGTTCCAGACATCCTTGTTTAAAACCAGAAAGTTTTTAAAAATATACTGTTAAGCAAATAATAATATTTAATTGTTATTATTCCGGTTTGTTCCATTGTCTTTATAATATTTGTTGTTTATAATTGGACAGGGGAGAAAAAATTTAAGAATAAGAAAGACTTGAAAAGGTTAATTCTGTTGTTACCAGCTAATTTCTATATAAAAGTTTACTTGCTTTTATGCTGCAAATACTTATTGTGAGTGTCTATGTCGTCTTTTTCTACATACGTAATTATATGAAAAATAATTGGAAACTTGGTTCTTACAACTGAAGCGAAAACTACTGTAATATATCATTGTAAATTAGTTTGGAACTTGATAAGCGTGTTAGTCTTTTTTTCTTGGTTATCGCTCTCAGAGGTTGAAATTGCAATAACGTGTTTGGTTTCCTTCTTTTTTAGCTGTTTAGTTACATTCCGGTTTCTCTTCACTTTCCCAGTCCCATGCTGTACGGCTGCCTCTTGCCCAGACCAAAGCTGTACGGATCCCTCTTGCCGAGTCCAAAAGCGTACGGAGCCCGCTTCTTGCCAAGTCCAAAGGTGTATGACGCTCTCTTACCAAGGCCGAATGCGTACGGGTCGCGCTTGCCAAGACCAAATGCGTACGGATCTTCCCGCTTGCCAAGACCAAATGCGTACGGGTCTTCTCTCTTGCCAAGGCCGAATGCGTACGGGTCTTCCCTCTTTCCCAGTCCGAACGCATAGGGATCCCGCTTTCCGAGACCGAATGCATAGGGATCCCTCTTGCCGAGACCGAATGTGTAAGGGTTCCTCTTTCCCATGCCGAAGCCGTACTCCTCAGCGGGGCTCCTCTTGCCCATGCCGAAGGAGTACGCGTTGTCCACGGCGCGCTTCTCCTGGGCGTTCAGGGCAGGCCTGAGCTGCTGGTCGTCGTCGTCCTCCTCTGAGCTGGGCTCCTCAGGGTCTCCCTTGTGCTCTGCTGCCTGCTCTGCCAAGTACTCTGCCATCTCGTTTGAGGAAATGCTTCTCTTGCCTACAAAGGAAGATGTCATGAGCATATATGCAGTTGACATCATTCATTGTTAGTTATGAGAATAGTATAACTATCCTAACAATGAACTGTCCTGTGTAACTTGACCTGAATATATGTACATTCTACGCATAAAACTTCTGCACTTTTCGTATTTTCAGGGTTCGTTATATCAATTACATCCTCTAAGGAAGCAGCATATCTCAGTGATCAAAGGGGGAAAACGTATTTCCGTCTCGAGAGCATTCATCTTTACCGATTCCAAACGAGTAGAGCTCCTTGGGCCTCTTTCCCAGCTCTGCCACCAGCGTACTGGTGATCCTCTTCCCGAGCGGTGTTGTGAAAACGGACCTCCTTGCCCGACCGTCGGAGGCTGAGTCGTCCGAGGCGACCTCCGAGGCTGAGGTCACGCACTGGGCCAGCAGGGATGTCAGCAGGAGCAGTGAGGCCAGGGCGGAGAAGGCGGGTGGAGTGGCATGGTGGCGGTGAGTCATGACCTGGGAGGTATAATACGGTAATTTTGCGGATTCATAGAGATACTTTTCCTCTTCTTTTTGTTTCCTTTCTAAGTATTAAGACGAGCACTTAGCAGCAAAATAATTTAAATTATACAGATCACGGAAAACAAGGCAAAATGATTTGATGGATCATTTGAAATTATCCAGAAAACACACACTTGTGTAAGAATAATAATTCTCTGACTGATTGATTGTTATAAATGATGAACTGTATAGCAAAAATTACGCAAATCACAGGCAGCTTTTATTTTGTAAACAAAGGTCACGAAATGTCAGTATTGGATTTTAGATGTCACTGGCAAGGATAATTATAAGAAAAGGTCAGAAAAGCAAGACGGATATCTATTTACATTTTTATTGTGTATAAGGCTTATTTGCAAACATATATTTGATTTTTGCCTAACAGATAATGTTTAAATAATTTAAATGGCAATGTAGCAGACAAAATGATGCCATGAAGGTCCGACATCTTCAAAGCTCAAGAATCTCCTTTGTCCTGACATATTATTTTGAGCCCTTGTCAGTCTATTTCATTTTTGGTGGGCCGCATTCTCTTGAGAGTAAATAAAATGAAATGTACGAGACGGAGTCTTAAAAGCAACGGACATACTTAAGGTCTATTTTAGGCGCACAGCTGTCATGTATTCTCATAAAAAAAGGAGCTCTCTTGCTTCCATTATTAAAACCAATCAAATCTGAATTTGAGATGTTTTAAAGAGCAACATTCCTCAATGTGAGGTGTGTACTTTTTACCCAGATTGCAAGTGGATTAATTTCAGGCTGATAATGTCAATGTATACGTAGTGAAATGCATTGGCTACTGGAAGTTGTAACTGTAGTCTTAAAATATTGGGATATGAACCTAAGAATGTTTGAGTCGGAGTTTATTAAACATATCTCCTTGACTCGACGTTACCCGAGTGTATGCAATGGAATATATGAGTATTGGTCTCATTGTACCTCTCGAGCTTTTCTCCTTCAATACTAAAAAGTAGAGAAAAACTCACACAAAATACTCAGGATATAGGATTCATAAATTCCTTCCCAGGTACAAGAAATGAAGCGAGGGTTAATCTTTTATCTGACAAGAAACACGATTTCGAACCTTCAAAGCGAGATAATATTTCAGGAAAACGTTCTCTCGATACATTTAAACTAGATCCATTACTAGGTCTAAAAATGAGGAAGAGCTTTTTTTTTGCAAAAAAGCTTAAAGCTGGAACCAATTATGCAAGTGTGTGTGCATTCCTTCATGAGAACTGAATGACATTAAATCATGGAGATCTACTATCAGGATCTACAACTTTTCATCGTATATACAATACTTTGTTATTATTATTAGTTTATTCGTAGTTGTGGATTTTGTATACGTTAGTGAACGCAACATTTGTTTATGGCCGATACCTTTGCTCCCAAATCCTGCATGCCATATCAATGAACAGTGCAGGTGCATATGCAATGTATATACTTTATAGTGGGTTGAGGAAGCAGTAATTTAAGTAAAGCAGCGACAGCTGCATATAATGTACTTAAGCAGTGCACCAAAGCGGTATGCGCACATACTAACTCGTATTATCATTGCAGAACATGTTATAGCTTCTTGTACTAGCTGACGAAATATAATCATAACTTCTGTCTCTCTCTTTCTACGTCCAACTTTAAGATGGTTAAATGACGACATGAGCATTTCTATATCTGCAAGATCAAAAGATTTCCTCCACAAATGTCTTGCAGAGTCCTTAAATGTTGAAGAAAACGAGCTTCTAAAGGGAATCCTAATTAACTGAAGAGTGGTTTTCGTTAAATATGTCAACTCTTTTTTTGTTCTTTGATGTTCTTGACCACGGTTTAAATCTGTTTTTACACGTTTCCCCCTTCATTTTGGTATTGTTCCTCCTCATACGGAGAATGGAGTACGGTTGAATATCCCAAATGGAGAGGTATATTTTAAACATTCATGTCGTAGATGTGAAGCTCAATTCCTCGAATATTCTCTCGTATAAGGCTTTCTAATATCTAACAAAGGAACTTTTTATCACTTCTCCCATTCTCTAATTGGATATCTTACATATTGAGTGGCATATTTGCAGGAAAATCGCTCGCATTTTTGCATCGGCCTGTCTGTATCAATGTTTTAATACTAATTTATAGAGAATTTGGAAGACTTAGTACTTGCGTTCCTCGAAATTTAATCATTGCAACATGACTTTTGACCAAATATTGTCTTTGTCCCTATTATATTAGGGCTGTGAATAAACTAACGGTTAAAAAATCAGAGCGATCGGAAAACAATTGATTTGCGGTTTTCAACGAAACATTGTTTTTCTTTTTCACATACTTGACTTATTTTCAGTTGTCCTACATTTCACTATTTTGGCTTGCTATACATAATCATTTTAGAGTTTAAGAAGTCCTACAAGTGGGAACTGAAGGGAATGGTTGCTTTTCTTCACGGGTAGTTAAATAGGCAAAAATAGTCAAAATCTAACTTTAACCAAAAGGATAAGAAAGGATAAGAGCCGAAAATATCCAAATTGTTATTTCATTTTTGTGTACAGATCTAGTCGATAGTTACATTCGTCCTTGTGGAGTTGTGAGTTGGGAAAACACACTTCAAAGATGGAATAAAAGTTCATACAAAAACACTTCAGAGACAACAGATGAAACGGATAAAGTAATATTTTGCTAGACAGAAAGGCCTCATGACAAAAGCATTATTTGGAAGGGTCAGATACTTTTCCAAGTATCGGACAAAGCTCCATCTAGTTAGGCATCTAAAATATTTTTTTAAATGTCTTAGATGCCAAAAATGGGATAATTGGAATATCTGCCTGGCCTGGGGAAAATGTGCATTGGATTGGTGTCTTATAAAACCTCCTTTCAAGACATTTAAACAAAAATAATATTGGAAAGAAAAGCCTTGCAATGAATTTAGATAGAAGTTATATGATTGGTGTGTGCAACTTTCAAACAGATCTTGAATATGCAAGCACACCTGAGATTAAAATGGAATAAAAGAGTTGGTCGGCATCTAGCTTCTCCATATTAGCGTAAACTCGATTTTCCATATTAGCGTAATTTCGTTTTTCCATTTTAGCGTAAACTCGATTTTCCACACTGGCGTAAACTCGAATTTCCATATTAGCGTGCATATGTCACTATGTCATACAATTACGACCCTTAGAAGTCAAAATTTCACGTTAAAATATGTAGAAAATAGATGTAAGTTTTATATGGAACAGCATTAATTTTCTTATTTGGGCTCTCATTAGTAGTCAAAGGACTGGAACTCAAGGTGAGTTTTTGCCTCCTCCAATAAATGCCACTTTTCAGGTACAATTTTGAGCTTGTGTTTTGGAAATCAACCTAGACTGGCGGTACCAAGGCTAAAATCTACAGAATATCAACCTATATTAGTATTAAAATTAAATTTAAGAGACATTTTTACTCCAAACCCTTTTTTCCTTGCAAAAAAGGGGCCTGGTAATTTATTTATACTCAAAATGAGCCATTTTGAAGAGCTTCTCTGAAAATGACTAGTTTTGGCAAAGGCTGCCAAGTAGAGATATAAAGGTCTTGTATGACTTTAAGAGCCATCTATGAAGAAACTTAATTTAATGTTCTTTAATTTTTAACTACATAAGCTTTCCGAAAAGGCCCTTAAGAACTGTTTTGGGCCTCTACAATAGGACACTATAAAACACCATGTAGGAAGTAGGAACTACAGTACAGCCCCGCTAAAACAGTTACTACTAAGCCAATATGGAATAGTAGAGCTCTAGATCCTAGTATTAATGCCTTCGGCATATAGTATCTGTGAGTAGAGCTACGCTAATATGGAATATAGTAAGAGCTACGCCAATATGGAATATGATATTTACGCCAATATGGAAAATCTTAAGCTACGCTAATATGGAAACGCCGATATGCCTCTACCCCGAATAAAATAGGAGGGTCCATTTAATGAACGAGTGGAAGAATCAGTGCTATTTTCCCTTGACCATTAAAGCAACAGTTATGCATGATTTATATGGCATTTGCAAACACAAGTTCAAGACATTGGTTTAATCGGAAATAGAGATTTTGCAGCATTAAACATTTGATAATTGAGGGTGTGCTACTGATGGCAATGTGCAAAATTGAATACTGCTGTTAAGCTTTAAAAATGCATCACCGGCGGGTAAAAATGGCAAATTGATATTATATATTCGATTTGCTGTAGTGGAGTATTAGTCACCTTTAAGCTTTATATGTAAACAAATGGTAAGATTCCTAACTATTTCATGAGCTAATATTATAATTCTGATTGCCGAAAAACCACTCTTGCAATTCTTTCAAAGTCTTTGAAGGGACTGCCATTTTAACATCATTGCTAGAAATATTGTTATGCTTCAAATTGTAGAGAAAACGAATTGTGAAGTATTGTTTCTAGGAACCTATATTTCAGACGTCTTTAATCAAACAATCCAATTATTCCATTCCATGGAAGTATTATCGGTAAATTATACTTTTAAGTAACCATAACCAATTACTTTGGAGGCGGAAAAGAGGCTTATTTTAAATAGTTGACGATTTACCTTGTGGAGTCTGTCTGAGAATGAGTTGTTAATGGACAAATTGGGGCTCTGGTACACACTTGCTTCTCAGCCACTGATGCTCTTTGTCCCCCAGTTATGTGGACTACGGGATTCAACAAGTTGTTCCCCCTGTCCTACTCTGTCGCGAAATGGCCGAATACGAGTCCCTCCTCGGCCTTCTTATGGCCTTTACACTTCCGTATGGCTGACGTCAGTGGCCATTCAACGGCCTTTGCCGCCGTGAAAGGCCGCTGCAAGGATGAAAGGTTGTCAAGGCCACGGTGGGACGGTGAGATATGAAGAATGAAGATGGGAAATGGAATATAAAGAGCGCAGCACACAATCATGGAATAAGAAGGAAAATTAGAGGAAAATATGTAAACTCATAGGTGGTGGATCCGACACTAATATATTTCATCAGAAATTACTCTGTGTTTAAGGAGTCAGTAGTAAGCGATTTAAGCTTAATATCAACATAGGGGCAAAGGGATCTATAAAAACTCGTTTCCATGTATGATTCCATGTGTTCTAACACCCTTCGATTTAGACCAGGCGCAGGCCATACTTGGAAGTGCTCAGTGTTGGTGCCTCCGGCTTTTTACAATAACATGCGCGGATCTTCAAACCTTCTTCCGATTGTAATCACTGTAACTCCTGTATAGTGTACAATGACTATGGGTTTATCAATTCAATATATGCGGCAAGAAAGTACATGCAAATCAATGAATCATTCCACCCTGCACTAAAATTTGACGTCATGAAGCTGTAAGCAAGCTCATATGTCACGTTGATTTAAATGTAACGGGTTAATTGGACAAATTAGAGAAAAAGTTAGAACCGGGCTGGGTGGTTTAAGTGACTAATGGTCTGAAACATCCACTGCATTGATAACTTCATAATGAACTTATCTCTTTATAGTGTCAACAAGGTTTTTAAATTGAAGACTGAACAATGTCAGGGTCGAATCCTGCTTAAAAAGAATGCTTTGTGCATTTCAAGATTGCTTCAAGCTTGTTATTAAAAATCCTACTATTTGTCGCGCTACGCATTTGGACTTTTATTGACCGTGAAGTGCATGGTTGGCATTACTCGATAACTAAAAATGCTTTAATGGTGTGTTTTATTGTAGAACTTTGTGCGTATGACACAACAATATTTTAGTAATATTTAAGTAACTTTATAGTCACCTTAGCTTAGTATATCGTGACATTTCCCCCGAGACCCAAGATGCAATAATAAAATTTCGAATGCTCGGAATGCTTCTTGTTGTTGTTGATGACGAACAACATCCTTGAAGGAAATGGCCTGGATAGGGAGCGTGAACTTTATCTCTGAGCTGATAACAATGCTTGAATGAGAGTGAAGAAAGTCATAAATATTTCGTATATATTTATTTGAGATATGAAGAATACAAGGGTTGGATGTAGCATCTCTCAATATATATTATTCAGCATATTGGATGAATTATCCAATTGCACAAATATACATATTATATGGAATGCTAATATTGATATCAGTGACTCCTTTACTTGTTTCTCCCGTTGCTCTGATTTAAAAGGGGCTTTCCAATGCACCTATTACAAGATAATTAAGAAATATAGCAACTTTATGTTTCGATCTACACTTTTAATAAACCAATACCAGCTTTATAAGAGTATTTTAACGCACATGCTAGTTATATTATGCGCAGGTGAAACTTTGGCATAACATAATATTTATTTTCAGGAGATAAAGTACATATCATATCTCCCGGATACATAAGAGCTGGTGGTCCAAAAAAGATGTAAGAATAATACTCCAGAACTTTCGCAAAAAGTGATTTGGTCACAGGTGCAGAAAAGATCTAAAACATGCCTGGAATTGTCTCTTTTCCTCTGCCAGATTGGGAGGACATGATGTAATATGATGGAACGCAATTTTCCAGTATTTTCTTATTTAAATTGAGAATGTTAATTTTAGACTGTCAAACAATACGCAACGTACTCTTTAACACAGGAAATTGGAACAAATTATTAATATATTTAAATTTTCTGGATAATTCATCACATTTTGTACGTCGATGCCATCCTTGGTTCTTGGTATTGCCATAATAATTTTTAACAATGTTTTATCAGCCTGGCATTGAAATGGTATTGCTACATAATTTATTAATCACTGGTTAAAAAGGATACTTTTCCAATAAAATATTAGATATATTGCACGGTTTCTTCTAATAGTTCCAATGATACAACTACAGTGAACTACATGTATCACTTTTACATGTATAACTTTTATCAACACATAAAAGACAGGCAGCTAGCCATAACATAGGAATTTGACAATAAGCTATCGTGCGGAAGGAGTGGACAAAAATTATGAGTAAGGTGAGGCTCAAATAATTAATTCAAAGGTAAATCCATTTCCGAGCAAAGGATATTCCACTATTAATGCCCGCCACTGCGAGCAAATTTTGTTTACATAAAATGACCCACTATATATATATATCAAGATCATAGAACTAAACTTGTTTATTTCTATGATCAAGATATTATATATATTCCAAGTTATTGTGTTAGTTTGGTGTAAAAATCTGAACGGTAACAGTACCTTAAATACGGTTATTTATCTTTGTTTTGAATCCCACGGGGTATAGATATCTAGTTTTGAATCCCAGCTGGGTTTGAATTTCCCGCGCTCCTCCTCCTGTCCGTTTTTGCTGCGTACGCCGAAAAAGCCTTTTTTTGTTACTCGGCTCTCCTCTTTTATTTCTTCTCCTTCTGCCTCAGCTTCTGCTGCCGCTAGCGCTGCTCTGGGCTGAGTTCTCTGTCGCCGTTGCTACTTCAGCTGTCAAAATCGAACCAAAGAGAAAATGAAATAATACTCAGCAAAGGCCTAATAATAATAATAATCACAGATCAAAACAGTGTTATCACATCCTGTAATTAACCCTCTTCCTGTCACGATGATAGTGCAAACAGCCTTTAAAGGACACCATCATCAATAGCTCCGTGACAAGAAAAGTGCAACTGCGTCTGAACAAGTAACTTTGGTAAGAATCTCCTTTCATTGCATTGTGTATTTTGGTCATGAGTTGAAGGCTGACTCATTTTTGATGCGTTGGCGTGCTAATGATGCAATGGAGCAGGTATAAATACGTTCAAGAAAGGTCTGCATCTGACAGTAACTCCACTATAGTGCCAAAATAACCATGTGCCCAACGTTGTACTAAGAAGTAAGGCCTAATGGCTAAATTATCTCTGTTAATGACATCATTTCCCCGTTCAAGTCTAAAGTGCATAATTGATGAGATTCACATGACACTGTTGTGTAGCATCCGTAGAACAAGGGCCTTCATCATGTCATGTTTCAAACCCCACTTTAGTGCGTCTTTCTTCTTCTTGCATCCCCTTTCATCGCAGCCTTTGCTTTCCCAACTTTACATCGTCGTCGTTTCCGTCCCAGGAGAGAGAAAAAGCAGAAAAAGGCCGTTAAAGGACAGAGAGAGAAAAAAAGAAAGCTACTTCCACTGAGGAATCTCATTCGCATCATCCAAATTCTTGTACTTACTTGTCTTAGCCATCTTCTTTCATCATGGCCAGTCGTCTTCTCTCCCTATTTAAACACCCAAGGGATCAGCGGACACTACAGCAATAATTAAATTCCCAAAACTCAAACATAAGCATGATCCATCATGCATACTTTGAACTCCTTTTGCCTTTATCAGCAGCGAGCAGCTTTTGACACAAAATTATAATTATGATAACACAGACCGTCTTCTCTTTGCAGACCCTTGTTGAGTCAAAACACAATGGCGACGATAGAAGACTACAAATACCTGTTTAAGGTGGTCCTGGTGGGAAACGCAGGCGTGGGTAAGACCTGTCTCGTGCGGAGGTTCACACAGGGGATGTTTCCTCCAGGACAGGGAGCGACTATTGGGGTGGATTTCATGATTAAGACTGTAGAAGTGGAGGGGGAGAAAATAAAGGTAATTTCATAAGTTTTATAATGCATTGTAATAAGTAATCTTTAAAGGGTTGTATCTTCTAGCATTGCTCGTTTATGAGTCTCAGTGTTCTATAATGTATATTTTATTTAGAAGTCCGCTAAACATGCCCTTCAATTTTAAAAATACTATATTGCAATACACATCTTTGTGCATACCTTTTCTGCTCGTAGCCTTTTCCTTTATTTTGCCAACCACATCCACGCACACATTCCGGAAATGTTATCATGGTTGTTGGATTTAACTCTGCATTCGACACACTTTGCACAGCGACGACGGCCTTTGGATGTCGATTTTTGAAGAGAAAGAGAGAAAGAAACCTATCTGACCAAAGCACACATTGGCAAAAGAATTTAGGCGAGCACATAATGAGAAAAAGTTTTTGCACTCATGGCTAGGGGAAATATAAATTACTTTCTTCTTCTTTTAAGCACTCAATACAAGCTAGAAAATGGAAGTACTCTGCTCGATATACGAATACTCGGAAATACCTTGAAAATTGCCAGCTAACCTTCATCCAATGACCAGTTATTTGATTTCTTGCTCGTCTGGAGGTCTGATCGAACGCATTAGAAATCATTGTATAAAAGGCGTTTATTCCTGATGACGAAATGATTACACTCGCGATCTGTAATTTGTGCTTTAACCGATGGTACAATCACTGCTTTCCCTGATTCCCCTACATATGAAGGACACCGAATGAATGGCTGTCGCTCATTCGGAATCAATTACCCTGTCATCATTCCCTATGACCTAAACAGCTCATTAGTATTCACCGGACGCATCTGGAGCAATCCACGCGTCAAACTGGTCAAATTAATCCTCGATTGGCCGTTCAGAGAGGGGTCCAAATAGGTCTCTAGTAGTAACCTTGGCAACTAATTCCGCTGTTAATCTTCCAGCTTCAGATCTGGGACACTGCCGGCCAGGAGCGTTTTCGCAGCATCACTCAGAGCTACTACCGCTCAGCGCACGCGCTCATCCTCGTGTTTGACGTGAGCAACCAGCCGACGTTCGACTGCTGTCCAGAGTGGCTGAGGGAGATTGAGGAGTACGCGTCGCCAAAGGTGTTGAAAGTGCTCGTTGGTAAGGAATAATGTTTTGCAAACTCTATTTAATTAAGTACTCCGTCATGGCAAAGTATGAATAAAGTTATTTTTAGCACATTTCATTTGCTCTTGCCTTAACAAGACACCCTTGACAAGAATCTCTCTCCATGAGGAGCAAAAAACGTCAACATGGGATTTATCAATGTGAGGAAGGAATATATTTTCGTCAGTATGATTATGTGTAAAGTCAGTCTAAGTCCCAATTTTCCACCCGGTTGTTCGTGACGAAAAGGCTTTAAGCAAAGAAACAACGAACATTCTTGTGTAGATCCTTCTGGCACATCGACGTACAGCGAAATTATCTCATCTACTCGCATATTTGATGTAGGCATAAGAAAATTACATTTAAAAAATTACTCATACTGTAACTTTTTTAAATAACATCTTCCAATTATACGGACAATATTTTCATGCCTTAAAATGATATAAAAGGTACTTTTGATTTGCAATATTGTGTCACGATCTGCTCATCACGTTAATTATTATTCTCAGGCAACAAGATCGACCGCGACGACCGCGAGATCCCCCTGGAGGTGGGCGAGGAGTTTGCCCAGCGACACGGGATGTACTTCCTCGAGACGTCCGCAAAGTGCTGTGATAACGTGGACAAGCTGTTCACGGAGATTGCAACAGAACTGCTACAGGTACATTATTACCGATACAATATGTTCTAATGTTTCATCTCTGTGTTTAAAATAGACACAGAGATGCCACAGATCTAACCGTGTATAAACAGTTCATTATGCCAGATTTGGCGCAACGTGGCCTGGATAAAAATGCGTTAATGTAATGTCCGATACGTGCCGAAAAGAAGGAAAACAGATTACCCTCATTTCGTGTTTTTACAACGTGTGTGTGTAAGAAAATCCAATTTTCGCTTCATTTTTTCCCAGCAATCTCGTACGAAGGAGCTTCCAGGCTACGGCGGGTCTGGGGCGTCGTCCGCGCAACAGCTGTCCCTGGAGGGCGGCGCCACCTCGGCCATTAACCAGCGCTGCTGCGGCAAAATGTAAGAGGACAAGAAGGCTGCAGGATCAATCATCATTTACACAAGAAGGACTTTATATGCTAGGTCATTTGGGAGTGGTAATTACGGCCTCAAAGGATCTATTTGGTGAAAAGGGTTCTAGAAGATTGTATGTACAATTTTAGCTCCCTTTTCCGATGTCTGCATACATCATTTTTCATGTAGAAAAAGTGGTTTTAATAGTCAGGCGGACAAGGTGTAATATAAACCAAAGGATTTAGTGCATTTGCTTTTGAACGAAGAAGAGCTAGTCGAATAAAGAAAGTAATAGTTGTGCTTCGTACTGATTTTTCAAGTTTGTGATTGTCATATTCGTTATCAATCAAACCTATACCAAAAATATGTTCCAGTCCCAAAGGTAAAAAACCTTAAGCTGTTCATGCAGACGGTCTAAGAAGAAGAGACATACTTAAATATATGCACGCACTGTGTTTTTGTTTCATGAAAACTTGTTAATACCATGAATAATTGATGCTTATAAAGAACAAAAGTGAAAACCGATCAACAGCGCTTTTCAAATTTGTATCCGAAGAATTCTATAAAAAGTGGATATAGGAAAAAAATATAAAACTTAATCTTTCTTTCCAATGATAAACTGCATTGATTTTTTTACTCCTAGAATATTTTATTATCCTTTCCTATGCTTTTGTCCTGAAAGGAAGTACGTTTGACATCACCACCGGCTTTCTAACCGTAATAAAACGATGTATTATTTCCATCCTTCAGCTTATAAATTTGTTATTGGAGCTAATTTTCTTAATTATAATAATAATGATATTTATTGATATCGCGCTGACTGTTCTTCCCTCATTCAAATGACAAGGGTATCGTGGTGAAAGGCAGGATCGGACTCGTCTTCTGAAGCGACAGCGCTATGGAGTGACACTCGGCCGCGCGCCGGAACATCCGCTTCGCCTCGTCCAGAATCGTCAAGCTCGTCGCCTCCGTCGGCGTCTTCTCAGTCTCCTCACGGAACTTGTTGCCTTCGGGGGAGGACGACGCTTGGCTCAGCGTCTCATTCGCAACGGACTCCTTGACGTCGCCCAACACGGCCCACAGCTCTTCATTCGACGGGTCGATGCGCACGGCCACCTTCAGGCTCTGCTCAGCCAACCGGTTGAAGCCCAGCTGGTGGTGGACTCGTCCAAGGTGGTGTAGCGATGACACATGCGTCGGGTTGATTCCAAGACTGTTTTCAAACCACGTTCGCGCTGCTTCCAGTTCTCCGCGAGCTTCGTGCAACATTCCGCGCATGAACATCAAGTGGTACGAGAGTGGAGACAGCGCGCGGGCCTCGTTAAGACAGTTCTCAGCGTCCACCAGGTTACCCTGTCGCAGATGCAGCTCCGCGCCCAGTAGCCAGATGCGCATCTGTGTGTAAGTTGGGTCTGACGGGCCCGGCCGTGGAAATGGAGACGACAGAGACGACGCGACCTCGCTGAGCGTCTTTTCTACATGGGAAGCGGTGATGGAATGCGCGTGCAGCGACACGGAGTCCTTGTCGGATAGAGCGTCGAAACCGGACGCCGACACGGCCGCGGCAGTGCCTGGCCGACCGGACATACTCGTCCCACCGTTCAGATGGTCGTAGCTCCCGCCGCCGCCAACGCCTGCCAGGTTCATGGACGAGCTCGGCATTGTCGACCCATTGACCATCCCGAGAGTGTTGGAACCGCCTCCTTGCATGTTCTGCGCAGTCATATCCGTCACGCCCGTGTCCTCCCCGTTGCTGATCTGCTCACAGGCAAGTTGCCATTGCTCCAGCATGCTCTTGGTGGTTAGAACGGCGGCCTCACCGCCACTTACAACCTCCTCCAATCTAACCTTCAGCGACATGAGAGGCAGGTTTTCCGGGAACTCCTCCAGAGTCTGGTTCGTGACCTCCAGCGCCTCCGCGTACTCCTTCTGAGAGGTCAGTAGCAGGATCATGAGGTGGAGTGAGGCGAGATGATCGGCGTGCAAGCAGAGCGCCTTCCGGACGTGCTCCGTGGCAAGGGTGATATTCCGCGTCTGGGCATAGAAGTAGGCAAGGTAATATTCGGTCAGATGGTCTCCCGGGTCGGCTGTTAAAGCTGCTTTGAAGTGCTTTTCCGCGTCGGCGAGCAGTGCGCTTCTTTCAGAATGGTTCTCCACGCCTTTCCACCGAAGTAAATACCCGATTCCGATGAAGATGTTGCACCTGGCCCTGAGCGCGTGCTCGCTCTTGGAATCGTCCTTCTTGAGCGCCCGGTGCGCCCACTCCAGCCCCTCGTCGTACTGGTGCAGCCGCTCGAAGCACAACCGCGCCGTACAAAGGCACACGCCCGCGTCCGCCTGGTTCTTGGCGGCCAGCTCCCGGAACACGAGCAGCGATCTGAAATATTTGGCGTCTGTGCTGAGGCAGAGGCCGAATTGAGTCCACGTGTGGGGTTCGTTGAAAGAAAACTTCATGGAGTGTTCAAGCATCTCGGACAGGAGGCGGTGATTCCGAACCCTGAAGAAGAAATTTAATTCAATCTAAGACGCACACTACTGAGTGGAATAATCATACCTTGATAAGGCAATAGCCGTGAGATCGTAGGCAATAATGGCATCCCTGAACTTTGTGCTGCGCATCCCGAAGAACTCTGGCGCCTGACTAAGAATGGCCTCTTTGCGCGCCATGTACTCGCTGAGGCACAGCAGCAGCACCACCTCCTCATTGCGGTTCTTGGGCGTGTACAGGTTGGCGCCCCCGTGTCGCCGAGGCTTCCAGGGCGAGTCGGTGGTGGCGTTGTGGTGCCTGAGGGCGGCCATGGGGCGCTTTGGCTGCTCCGGCTCCGGTCGGGTGTAGCGAACATCACTCACGCCATGCAGCAGCGTCTCAGCGAGTTTGCAGCATACATTTCGTCGAATCTCCTGCAAGTTTACGCACAATTTAAATATATCATCTGCAATCTTCGTCACTTTGACCTACTTTGGTTGAAGCAGTCTCTTCCGCTTGCAGCATCGATCTGAACCTATTGATCGCCCTCATCTTGTTGCCAGCCTTGAGGTTGAGCGCGGGTGCCTTGAGTAAGGCCATCTCCAAGATGGGGCCGAGCTTGTGGGTTGAAAGCGGGCCCGCCGTGGACGCGACGGACCAGGTGCTCTGGCCAATGGAAGAGCTCTTGTCGGCAGTCTGAAAACGAAACAAAAGAACAATGATTTCCACATTAACATTAATCTGAGTCCTTTAAGTCACCTGAAGAAATAGAATCGTGAGATCTCCCGCCAGTTCGTAACACTTTACAATGGAGTTCTGTTTCTCGGCGATCTTGGCCCTGCTCTTGTTAGCGTAGACCTTTTCAATGCAGAGCGCCTTGATTGCGAACGCCTCCGCCATGATCTTGAGTGAGCGCGCGGGAAGCGCCTTCTCCTCCAGCGAGTCGAGACCGGCGCGCTCGTAGAAGCGCAACGCCTCGGTGCAGTTGCCCATGGCGTAGTTGAGCTTGCCGAGGAGGATGAAGGAATCGAGGTGAACGCCTGAAGACGAAAGAAAATCAAGGTTATATATATGATATATATACGAAGCACATTTAAACGTCTTGGAGCTGTTTCGATTTGTTTTAGCTTACGAGGCACGAGACAAGGTGGACATTACATGGAAAAAGGATGTTTTATCACGAGCACTGTGCTTTTACGGTTATAATCTAAAACGTAAGTTTTATCAGTATTTGTAGGTTAACAAATTCCGAAAGAGACTGTTGCTCATGTATGTAATTAGAAATAGAATGACGCTGTCATTCATGGTCATTGGTGTCACAAAAATATTTCTCTATGACTACAAGGGATAGGCTTTTTCATTATCCAATGTTGAAACTAACACGGTCTACGGACCTGTCTCCTGATTCATAGGAATGCAACCATAGTTAAAAGTATAACTCCAAGTCCAAGCTGCATTTATCAGTTAATGAAGAAAATGAGAAAATGAAACTTGAAAGTATGCTACTTAGGATTACATCTAGTGTTAGCTAAGGTATCCGTACCTAGTTTTCTGGCCTCATCCCCAATGGTCTTGGTGAGCACCTCCTTGGCCTCCTGCAGCCCATCCTTCGCCCGGGCTACATTCTTATCCTTGGGCGGGTACTCTTCGAGAAAGTCCTCCAACTTGGCCTCGCCAATCAGAAAGTTTGCCAGCGTCTCATACTGCCGGTCCGGCTTCTGCCGCCACTGCTCAGCCAGCTCAATCACCCGCTTCCAGTTGCCCTCCTCTCTGGCACGCTCAATCTCCGTGTCCGGGGTGCCCACTGGGCGAGCCTTGCCACCGCGAGCAGCCATGTCACAGCGTTACTAAATAGTCTCTAAAGCACTGTTGTGATAATATCAAGTCTGTGTTCACTTTGCACTTGGCGGCTGCACTGCCACCGATGATGCTTCCGGAGTGGACGCGGATGGCTCAAGCTGAGTTCTCCGCCGTGCGGTTTCCTTCAGGCAATTATGGTGAACTCGGTTCAAGCGATCCTGGAAAATAAGAGTGACGTTGAGGAATTTAGGGCTCTATTATTTCATGGATGAGCAAGTTTTGCCAGGGAGCTGATAAGACATTTCTCTGCAGATCTGGAGGAGAGAGATAATGTGACACACAATCGATGAGGCCGCGCGCTTAATCGCTTACACATGTTATAAAGAAACAATCAAAAGATATGCATCTGTGCTACTTGAAGTACTCAAGTTAACAAGGCCGGCTAGTGTATAAAAACATCTTTGCTCAGATGTATGTGAAGTCAGGTATCTAGGAAGAAACATTTTACAGCTTGTGTTTTAAAATAAAATAGCAAAAAAAGAAACTTGGCCTGTGTAATTTATGTGGCGTCTTCTCACCTGCGCTCCTTGCAACAAATTCGCCACCACGACCACCCTCTTCTTGGCGTTGTTGAGCTTCTCAATGGCAGTCTCCAGCTCAGCCTCTCTTCCACCCACACCAGCACCAGCCTCAGCCCGTTGGATCACTTCCAGGTCACCACTCAACTCGGCAATCTGCGCCCGCAGCTGATCCTGCGCCGCCCTCGTCGCCTGCACGCGCGTGTCCAACCCCTCTAGACTGGGCCTCAGCAGCCCGACAATGCCCTCGGCAAGGAGGTCGACCGTTGGGTTGAACGGCGGCTGCGTGGAGTCCCCTCCGTCCGAGCAAGACTCGTCCAGCACCGGGTTCCTGTGGAATGCCGCCGCCGTCGCCTCTTGTTCTCCTCTGTCGGACGGCTTCTTAGCAGTGGAGGTGGACGACGCGGCGGACGAGGAGGACGAGGATGATTCGGACATCTCCGGGGAGGACGCGGGGCTCAGCCGTGGCGGCAGGCATAGGGCATGACAGCGGGCGGCACTGGGGAGAGGAGGAGTGGTAATGTGTAGGGATGGGGCTTCTCTTCTTCTCTCTTCTTGTTTCGTTTTGGTGTGTGGAGAAGAAGGTGGAGAAGAAAGTCCCGATCACAAGAAAGGCCGCGCAGGGACACGCTCGAGGACACGCACGCACGGCCACTACTGCTGTGTGAGTGTGGGAAAGCAGTGCGAGTGGAGAAGGGTCCTTGCTGTAGCTCCGGCTGCTTCACTCTGATGGGAGTAAGAGATCTCCAGGCCACTGGAGAGAGAGTCTCTCTCTGTCTCTGTGATTCTTTGATCTGCTGCACAGTGGACTGTCGTTGTATGCAGCTGCTGTCTTGGTTGCTGTCGCCGCCTCCTTCTCTCCTTTCGAGTTGCGACTTGCGAGGCTGTTTCGAGTCTTCGAGGAGTGTCTGCAATGCAGTGACAGCAGTCTGCGCTCGGCCCCTCTCACTTAGATCAACTTGGATCTCGCTGCACCGCTCACAGACTATAGTACTCACTGAACGAGGACGAGGCTTCCCGCTGGATAGAATCAGCCGACAGAAAATGGTCGGGCGATGACGTCACAGCCACAGGAGAGAGAGAGAGAAAGAGAGAGATGACGGCTCGTGGAGGGAGATTTGAATCCATAGAAGACAAGATTGGACGCTGAATTAACAGGCAGATCGATTAGAGTTCGGGTGGGGCGTGGTTAAAGTTGGGACTCACTTAAAATTGAAAACTCCCAATAACTATTTAACTAAGGGTTTTTATAACGTATTAGAAAGGAAGGGCGGACTAAAAACGTTTGAGAATGGCTAAGTCCATTCCGAGGTGAGTGAATTTCGGGTCATTTGCCGTGCCGACCATTTTGTACTTGAGCTTCTTTTTTCCGGGCAATGGCCTCCTCACTGCCTTTTGCGGCCAGTAGCGCATTTCCATGATTTTGTTCACCTGGAAAGGAAGGGAGGATGGGAGATACAAATAAGACATTAGGATGATTAGGTCGAGGCTTGCATACACCTCATCATTTCACCACCTCGCCATCTCCTCACTCCGAGTCACTCGCTCGCTCAGGCAGGCAGGCGAGCTAGGCTGGCTGAGCGGGCGAGGAGATGAGGAGACGGTTAGATGGTTAGACTTGCCCATGGGTAAAAAAGTAAGGCGACGTGGTCTCAATAAAAAGTAAGGCCCTGGGCGGTATAGATATCTAGTCAATTCTAGAAAAGAAAACTTGCTTTTAGTGCAAAAATAGTTTTATTTGCATGTACAACATGGACTTGAGCTATCACTGCAGTGTTTAATAGTAATATTATTTAGTAGTTATTACTACCAAATCCGATTATACTCGACTCGGAATTCTTAAAACCCGACCCCGAATGAACTCCTTCTGAAAATTCCAGAGCCGAACGAACACCCTTAATAAATATTAACGTCCTAAATCTACTTTCAGAGTGCAGAATCCGATTTGTTTGTCTTTAATACTCTACTCTGACATCCTTGTACTGGAGCCAAAAACGATTAGGTCAATAAAGGCAAAGAGATTTCATTGCGCTTGTATTACAGTTCTATAAATAAAGGCCATGTTCATTATCTCCTTAGTAGTTCAATAAACATTCTGTTCCAGGTATAGCTCGCACGATGTTGCATTTAATACATATCCCTACCATGGCATCCAAGAGTTAACTTTACGAGTTCTTTTTGTAAGCAGCAAAATCATGAAATGTACCATGTTCCATATAGAATTGCAAACAATGTAACGTAATGAACGGTAACCTAGTGCACTTTCATTTTGAATAAAACATGTTTTGTATTACCCTAAGCCGCTTCTGGCTTATACAGATCCATGTACACATATATATTGTAATAACTGAATAACAGTTCAGTAAACTTGTATTTACTGGATTTTTGAAGCAGCTTGTAATGTCCCACATTTATCCCTCAAAAATTAAGTCCCCTGCCAAGGGATTCTAGGCTAGGGAAAACATACTTGGCCGACCCTCCAAGAAATAATGGTTCTAATTAATAGATTTGTGT
>LR139759.1:0-24894 GCA_900659605.1 Tisbe holothuriae | reverse complement strand
TTAATCATCTAATTATAATTCATTTTATCAGCGAAACCAGCGGATAATGTTGCCAGCAAGACTCTTGACAACGAAAATGGCAAGAGCGGTGGAAACAAGCCTTCATCCAGAGTTGAGGTCCTGTATGTCACTGCTCTGCCAGCTTTGATAATCATGCAGTGGCATTGCATGCAATAATGCCAAGATGGAAAATGCATATGATATCGAATGTACATAAAGCTTATGTTAAATGGACTGTGATTATATATAGGACACGAAAATACATCATTGAGACATATTTAAAGCGGACCTCAATAATCTGTACGGTGAACAACACTGTTCAAAATGGCACGAAAGTTGGTTCAATTCAAAATAGAAGCCAACCATATTTTACAGCACTGCTTTTAAAAATAATTATTCCTAATGCAGGGACTATAAGTAATTAACACAAATGAAACTCCTTATGAATGGTGATACAAGCATCATAATCATTTTTTTTATTCCATTTCGGTAGTGAAAGCATTTTTTGCCGCTACCACACAATGCGTTCTTTAAAAAATCCACACGAGCGAGAAACAAAAGGCTCTTCTTTCGATCTGATGAATGTAAATTAACGAGACGGAGCTGTGAGTATATTCAAATGAAGGTTAAAAGCTTTTCTGAAGGGGAAAACGCTTCATTCGTATCATAAAGGGAACGTAAAAAGGTGTTTTAATGTGCGTATAAGAGACAAGGATGCTCCCAGTCTTAGCCATTGAGCTGACCGGACTGGTACGCCTGCTGGTAGCTCCTCTCCTCTCCCTTCTCCGGCTCCAGCTTGATCAGATCGTCGATCTTGACAATGGTGATGGCAGCCTCCGTCGCGAACTTGAGACTCTTCACCTTGCTCATGGTCGGTGCGAACACACCGGCCTTCTTGTTATCACGCACGATGCCCTCGATGAGGTCGAGGCCGTAGTGCTTCAGCTCAGCGTGCTCGGCCTTGGTCTGGCTGGAGTTGTGGTAGGCGCGCAGCTTGGCCACCAGGTCAGACGCGTCCTGCGCCGCGTTGATGGCCAGTGTGCGGGGGATGACCAGGAGGGACTTGGCGAACTCGGCGATGGCCAGCTGCTCCCTGGAGCTCAGTGTGGTGGCAAAGTTCTCCAGATAGATTGAGAGCGCGGCCTCGACGGCGCCGCCGCCAACAACGACAGCCTTGCTCTCGAGCACTCGCTTCACCACGCACAAGGAGTCGTGCACGGAGCGCTCCATCTCGTCGCAGTAGAAGTCGTTGGGACCGCGCAGGATGATGGACGCGGCAGTGCGAGCCTTGGGGCCCTTGATCAGGATCAGCTCATCGTCGGAGATGCGCTCCTGCGACACGGACGCGGCCTCTCCCAGCATGCTCGCCTCGAAGGACTCCTCGCCCTCCAGATTGGCCAGGGACGTGATGAACGTCGCACCGGTGGCCTTGGCAATACGCTTCAGATCCTGCTTCTTGCACCGGCGGACAGCAATGGCCTTGGCCTCGACAAAGTACTTGAGGCAGAGGTCGTCGATGCCGCCTGTGGTCAGGATGACGTTCGCGCCGGCGTTGATGATCTTCTGAATGCGCTCCTTGGTGATGTCGGACTCACGGTCGCGGATGGCCTCCAGCTTCTCGGGGTCTGTCACGAGTACCTGAATGCCCAGCTTCATCTTAGTCTTGTTAAGGGAGAAGTCTAGGCAGGCGATCTTGGCGCCGGTCACGCTCCTGGGCATCTGCTGTGCGGCGATGGTACAGTTAAGGGCATACCCGTCAATGAGGACAGACTCTCTGGCGCTCTTTCCATGCGCTTTGAGCACATTCACGGCCTTAATGGGGTAGGGGAAGCCGCCCTTATGGTCGGACATCTTGATGGCGTTGGCGGCCTCCACGACCATCTTGGAGAAGAAGGCAGAGTCCGCGCCGATCAGCTTGGAGCTCATGGACGTCTTGGCGGCGTTGACGAGGCAGTCATCGTCCAGGCTGTCGACTGGGATGCTGAGGTGGTCCTGGATGTACTTGACGGCTTCCTTGCACGCCAGCTTGTATCCGCCGATGATGGACGTGGGGTGGATCTTTTGCTTCACCAGCTCGTCGGCGTTCTTCAGCATCTCCGCGGCCACGATGACCACGGACGTGGTGCCGTCGCCGACCTCCTCGTCTTGGAGCTGGGCGAGCTCGACTAGGACCTGAAAGGGAGGATCAAATATTAGATAAGTTACTTCATATTTAAAACTTTTCATACATAACCAATATTAGTCTGCTTTAACTGTCAAAACTGTTCATAAAAGCTAACCACTACTACAAAAACATAGAGCCGAAACTTCTCCTGCTTTCTCGAATGATCTATATTTGCATGAAACACCTGGGGGAGAAATCCTTGAATATCTCTCCCATCCCACCCTGTCACGGGCTCACCTTTGCCGCTGGGTGCTCCACCTCCAGCATCTTGAGGATGGTTGCGCCGTCGTTGGTGATGGTCACGTCCCCGATGTCGTCGACGAGCATCTTGTCCAGCCCGACCGGCCCCAGACTGCTCTTGACAATGTTTGCGATGGACGAGGCTGCGAGCACGTTCTGGGTGCGAACCTCGGCGCCGGTCTTGCGTTCGCCCTGGATGGACAGCGCGGTCGCCATCGTGGACATGATGAGGCTGTTGAGAGGATAGCGCCGGGGAATCGAGGGTTGGAATCACTTTTGAAGCTTGCCTGGCGATGTTTTGTGAAGGCAGAAATGTGCAAAGGCGTGAGCAGGAGGAACACAAAGGGGGGACACGAAAGGACAACTGAAGAAGTTCAACAAAGAAATTGAAGTTCTTATTGGCGGCCAAATCACAAGTCAATTAGAGGTATGAACAACCCTTATTAAATGAATAAAAGTTGTGGTAGAAGAAAAGAGGCTAGAATGAGTTAATACGGCTCAAAATGCTTGATGATGTCCTTATGTGCGCTTCTTTTTTCCCTCTCGGCCCCCTCGATCGGCATTTGTTCCCGAACGGCCTGGAACTTTCTGTCGCCGCTCAAGAGCAAAATCCGATTCGAGGCGGAGGTTTCTCAACTGAAAGCGACGGAATTCCGACCTCGGTTTATTTTCGCTCTGTAGCGGCGGATTTTGCTTTCGTTTTGGCTTCAGCTGCTGAGAGAGTGACTTGAAAAATACGACGAGACTGCCTCAAAAACGCCGGGATCCGAAGGAAATTCACCCGATTCGATCGAATTAAGGCCACAATATGGTAAGAAAACTTAATTTTGTATTAGGGCTATTAATTAGGTAACTCAGATTTTGTTGATTGGGTAGTTGAGGTTACCGATCTGGTCGAATTAAGGACCATTAAGACAAAGTTTCTGTTCCCGAACCCAATGAGGGACAACTGTTTGGCCCTTTTAATGCCTTAGCAATTAGTTCAAGTTATTTTGTCTCATTAAGCTCATATAATATGTAATAATTACGCATATTCCCTTCTTTCTCCAGTTCCGCAACCTGTACGACTCTGATGTGACGACGTGGTCTCCCCAGGGCAGGCTGCACCAGGTCGAGTACGCCATGGAGGCCGTCAAGCAGGTGACAACAAACACGCTCAAGTAACCTCTAAATACCCCTCTAATGACTTCATTTTCGCCGGTATTTCTAGGGTTCCGCCACCGTTGCCCTCAAGAACGAGACCCACACCGTCATGGCCGCATTCAAGCGCCAGCCGGGAGAGCTCGCCGCATACCAGAAGAAGGTAAAAGGAATTTAAAAGACAAAGGTCTCGGATGGAAAATACTCTTGGAATGATCATTTCAGGTTCTGAACATTGACGACCACATCGGCATCTCGTTCGCCGGCCTGACCGCCGACGCCAAGTCCCTGGGCCGCTGGATGCGCACCGAGGCGCTCAACAACCGCTACATGAACGACACCCCGTGGCGCCTCACCACGCTTGCCTCAGAGCTCGGGAACAAGCTCCAGTTCTGCATCCAGGGATACAACAAGCGACCCTACGGCGTGGGAATGCTCATCTGCGGCTACGACGTGGACGGCCCGCACGTGATCCAGATGTGCCCGTCCGCCAACATCTACCCGTGCAGGGCCATGGCCATCGGCGCCAGGAGCCAGTCTGCCAAGACCTACCTGGAGAAGCACCTGGAGGAGTTCAAGACGGCCGATCTGGAGGAGCTTGTGCGGCACGCGTTGAGGGCGCTGAGGGACACGCTGCCCAATGAGGTGGACCTCAACAATAAGAACCTCACGCTCGCCATTGTGGGGAAGGGACATCCGTTCACGCAGTACGAGGATGAGAAGGTCGACCCATACCTTGCCCTGATCGAGGGAGAGGAGCGGAGGGGCGCCCAGCCGGCTGCCCAGCAGGAGGAGGAGGGCGCAGGCGGAGACGACGACGACGCGCCCGCTGCGGCCGCCGGTGAGGGAATGGAGACCGACGATTAAGGGATCATGGCTTTTTAATAATGGCGTCTCCAGACGCGTCTATTTTTGTGGTTTCTTACTATTAATTTGCGAGGGCGAAGAAACTTGGGGTTGGAAATTGGCGCTCGTCAAAATAAATGATAAATGCGATACGAATATTTAAATAAAGGTCATGTTTCAAGAAAAGTTGACTTTTAAAAGCAAGTCCAATTAGAGCTTTAAGGGTATTTTAAGTAACACTTTAGTTCAGGACTGCAATATTTAGAGAGCGGGAAATTATCGACATAATTTAATAATGCTGTTGGCCAAATTTGAGTTTAATTCAAAATATTTTCAATGCTAAGAAGGTTAGAAGCGCAAAATTAATAATCTTATGGTTTATAAAAAAATTCTAGGAGGCTAAAAAAGTCCTTACTGTGTACGGATCTAATTCTACTTTATACCAATATATATATAGCGAGTAATACGGATCAATATCATCTTGTGTTGCTATCCAGATTACATACCCTTGGTTGCTATTGATTCAGCTTTGGGTCAAGACCCCAAAATGAAAGGTCATAACGAGACAAAGCATCATCAAGAGAGGCTCATCTTCAGTTCTTCACTAGCATGCACTGAGAATATATCTATTTCGTTGACGAGAAACCTTTCAAAATTGAAATTAATGATGATCAAGCTATTTATCAAAATATTAAGGCAGGATTGTTGGCTTCTAAAATCAATATTTTATCATAAAACAAAGGAAAAATGAGTAGGATCCAATGAGCGAAGATATTTTATTAAAGGAATTAAAGCCTTTAAAGCTCATTGGCAAGATGTTACTTTCTGATGAGTCCCGTATATTTTGATTCGTGCATATTCGATATCATTTATACCTACTTTATAGGCTCTAATGTAATATTTTTTACTGAAGGAATTTTCTTTCATATCGGTACTTCGTACACTACTTTATAATTTTCATCGCATGGCAAACTTAGGAAATCATAGCAGGCATCATTTTGATTGAGATTGTTGTAGTACTTTTTGTCTTCTTCTTTAACCACCATCATCACATATTCAATCTTGGAGCCTCTCCAGATACGTGGACGGCGCCCAACCCTCTGTAAACGGATACCCCGCTAACCGGACATACCACCAGCCGGCACACCCAACCTTGACCAGTTCCACGACCTCGTCTTCTGAGAGGTCAATCTCGCGGGAGGTCAGAGCGAGGTAGTCGGCGAGCACCGCATACCGGCTGCCGCTAACATGCGTGCCATTGATCCGGCCACGCTCCATGTCCTCGGCCCCGTCGCCGGACGAGGACAGCTCCAGCTCTGGTGAGCTCCTATCGCCAGCACAGTCCAGCGATCGGGACCTTAGCGGCGCTGCAGCACGGCTACTCTCCAATGATCTTGATCTGCTCAGCCGCATTGCTGACGAGGATGAGCTCCCTGATGATCCCTCCACCATAGCGTGATGTCCCAGTTGTCGACCGCGGCCGTCCGAGTCCGTCGTGGAGCTGGAGGCGGTGTCGTAGAACACCTGCCCGCCAGAGGTGGTCGTGCTGTTGGCAAAGCTCCGCTGCCGCTGCTCTTTCTGACGGATGATGACTTTTCGGAGCTCGGCTGCGAAATCTTCCTTCGCCTTCTTCGTCTTGGCTTCCATAATGTAGAGCTCGGCTCTTCCATGGACCCTAGAATAGACATTATGCCATAATTATGACATCCGACTTGCGTCGTTCTAATCTTACCATAATTCGATCTTTTTCTCCTCCCCTTTCACCACACTACTCATGCCCAGACTCGACGTCCCCAGTGAGAACTTGAACCCGTAGCTTTCGGACGCCGCACTGACGGGCTTCGCAAACACCACCGCGTGATCGTAGAGGAACACGTGCCGCCGCTGACTCTTGCCCTTACTCGCCCTGGAGAAGGGCAAAATACTCCCGCCCCCATTGGCCGATTTGGCGTTCTCGGTGACCACTGAGAACGCGTCGTGTGCGTTGAGCGCGCCGAGCGGTTTGACCGCTGCGGGCAGGCCTTTGATGTCGACGTCGTGCATGGAGTCGTTGACGACCTTGACGACGGAGAGGAGTTCGGCGAGGGCTTCTTCGAGGTCGGGGCGGCCGCAGACGACATTGGACGCCTCAGTCAGGTCTTTGAGGAGGAGCTGAAATTAGTAAATGAATGATAACTAATAAATTGGAAGAAGTCTCTGAAAGATATTGTAATTTCAGCATAAATGTTACCATTTCCTTTCAATGACATTTCTTTAATGTGACTCATTAGCTACATTTTCAATGCTTTCCATCGAAACCATGTCTGATCAAGTATTGATTCACGTAATGACCCTCTTTCCCCTTTCTCTATTACCTGGTATTTCGTGAGCCGCTGCATCGGCTTGAGCAAGTACGACGTTAGCGGCAGCTGGTGGCCCGCCTCCTGCTGACAGTGCCTGAGTATCGACGACGGGTTCTGCTCTCCGCCCAAGTCTTCCACCGCTTTCCTGCGGAGTATAACATAACGAGAATGCGTCATTAATGGCCCTCAGAGAGATGGAGAGTTAAGGGGAGAAGAAAAGTCATTTTCTTCTTCCGGTTTTATGGCTTCTACTTTATTCGTGCCTCTTTCAAGTTGGCTTGTAAGGAATAAAGAATATAAGGCCCATTTATAGTCGCCGGCAATGGCTTGTAAAATGCGTTTTTACAGCCTCTATATTTCTTTTAAAAATGCACCCAGGCCTATCATTATCCAGCGGCTTATATATCAAGGTGCCTATTAGGAGTGTTAATATGTCTGGGAATATTACCTGCTAAAGAAAGATAAAACAGTAATCAAGGTGACAATCGTTGCCCGAAGATATCAATCAATATTTCGGATATGGAAATATTTGTACTCTCTGACTATCGTAAGGTGTATACGGACAAAGTAGCCGTGTGCCATATCTTTAGCTGACTTTGACTTTTATATATAGTGCCTTTATAACTGCATTATGGTCCAATTAAATGTCAATTTACGGTCACATTTACCATTCATTCGCCTCTTAAAGCACATAAATAACAACTATGAGGATTACTATAACTGCTATAAGGAATACTGTCGTTTCTATGGTACACATGCCATAACTTTTAATAACACACCTTGACGCATCCATATTCTGACAATAGTTCGTGTACAGCCCCTTGACCTCCTGCGCGTTGGCCGTGAACGCCCTCGCCACGGCCGCCGGGTTTACCCCGCACCGCTCCAGCTCGGGGTACAACGCGCACGCGTGGAACTCGTGCAGCTCGTCCAGATTGCCAAAGATGGTCTGGGCGCGGGCGCGCGTCTCAGTCAGGTTGGACACGGCGAGCTTGTCTCTGTAGTGGACGAGGACGGACTCGAGGTCGGCGACGTACTTGGCCTCGGTGGAGAGGAGCTCGGCGAGGATGTTCTCGCGGCGGATCTTGAGGCTCTCGTTGGGGTCGTGTTCGGAGAGGGAGAATTTGCGGTCGGCCCTGGAAGAAAAAGATTATATAACTTTACGTTATCCTATTTATGGATATAATGATATAACTCCATCATAAGTAGAGCAGATTCCGTTCCAACCACAAAATAAGAAGAAGGAAGAGCTCAATTTTCAAGAAGTCATGTTGCATAATTAGCAGCATCATTATTAGCCCATCATTTTTGTAGGAAATGGAATATTCCTATTTCCCCCTTTTTTGTTCTCCCACTTCCTACTGCGCAAAATATGATTCCAGTTACAAACTACTCATGTTTTCCATCTTGTAATACCATTGTTGCGTGAACATTAATACCATGAGAGAGTGGCTTACATTTCATTAACTGGTATTACTATTATTATACACTACTTCCATGTTATACCATTAAAAGAAGGGCCTTTTCCGACCTCTGGCATGACATCGTTAGCAACACAAAACACGATAGAACTTATATGTAGTAATAATAATGTTACGAGGAACAAAATCGTGTTCACCCATCGAATATACGACCTCTGTCTTTCTCCGCACCCCGAATCGAATTACACTAAATCTTCTCCGATCAACCGTGACGAGTCTCACACGAATTCGAGACTCATTTTTAATCAACTTGCAGAAACCTCAGATGATCATAATTCGTGCATGGAGGCTTTATGCAGATTTGCATAATGTGCGTTATCGCTCTTTCTTACTCGACCAGAACGTGGATTATAAAAAGAGGATGAACATCAAAATCGTTGAATCTCATTTCTGGCACCCTGACTAAAGTCAAGACACTTCCTAGTCAAGGAAAGATAGGTTACTTTTATTCCGTTACACCAGTTACATGATTGTAGGCCCAATATATAAATAGCAAGAAGTGTGGCCTACGAATGCAGTAACTCACGCTTTACCCTTTACTTGTTTATTCTGATTCTTACACCCGAGTGCTCACGACGAATAAACAAGCAACATTGTCTCAACAAGCCGTGATCTATATGCACGGATGTGAATATCCATAAAAGGTCTTCTTAAACATACACAACACAATGTGCATGATATACCAGAGCCAAGGAAGAAGAAGAAGAGCTGTAATCAGGCCTAGACACATCATCAAAAAGACACCACAACAATGACAGGGAAAGGCGGGAAAAGTGGCACGATATGGGAATGGTGTGCATAGAATATCTGAGAATAATGTAGTTGATTTTATGACTTTTTCAATCATTTTATGCTAGTGTATATTAAACACTCTTATGCATAAGTATAAAGTTTATTGTCTTTCCCTTTTTCTTAATTATTTATGTATCCTGATATCATAACGGGCGGTTATGACCAAGCAAGGATAAGATTAATAAAGATTGTTATGACCAAAAAATGAATTGCAGTTAATCTGATTACCTTATTCAAACCGCACCCCTCTAACTTTTCATCTCAACACACGTTAAAAGCTTTTCTCCGCCTCTCTCTCTCCATTGTCAAAAACTTGATGAAACTTACTTCCCTTACTACGAATCATTGAAGAAGGCCTTGACAGTTGGCGTACGAAAAAATTAAAGGAAATCGAGAAATAGAAAGATGAAAACTTTAAAACAACGATACGGTCGGAAGCCTGGATGAAGAGAAAAAAAAGGAAGATAACCTCATTTGATGTTCATCTCGCAAAAAGCGATCTCTTGTTCTTTTCTGTTCATTCAGCTCGAGAGGAATCCATTTAAAAGAAGCAGAGAACAGAGATGGTAAGATGGAGCACATTTGAAAACGATGGCCGATCTCTCTGTCCCAGTATATTTCATTTTGCGCAGAAAAATGGCGGCTCCCAAAAGGAAGCTTCTCTTTAGAGGCCACGAGAGTAATATGGTGATCATCTTGCTACTCACAATCGCACATTTACTGCTACAACTGGCATGACAGCGAAGGAGGAGGAGGAACATGACCTGACATGCAGAATGGTACGCAACCCGAATATTGTGAATGAGTGGAGGTGGTTATGAGGGGAGATCACGTTGAATGGGGACTTTACGCCTGCTCATATTTTATTTAAAAAAATATGTAATTAATTGTCTGATGCTCCTATAATTTGTTCTTAGAGTAAAATATTTAAATCTTCATTGTTGATAAAAATGAATGTATCTTACAAAAGTCATGTTTCATTTTGAACACCCCTCTCCACCACGATTCAAATCGTCCCCACAACATATATTCTGGATATGGCAAAAAGAGTTGCAGCTCCTTTTGTGAATGCAAATGACGGACGCCCTGACTGCGATAATAACGCAGAATTATGGGCATCTCTTTTCCTCATACGGTGCAGACCTCGACCGTGTACGACGCAAATTACATGCAAGACACCACATTACAAAGAGGGGTTGCCAAAAACGGTCTTGGAGACGTTACTGCATATCCAATATCATTAAGGCTTGTACGTGTGTGTAAGTAGTGACCCTGTAAGGCATAATTACATTGGTTCGCACAATTACCAGTCGGCTTTAAGAGAAGGACTATATTTAAGGGCCATGCATCTTAAAGTCTCTTTTCTTTAATGGAGGACATTCTTTTCCCTCTTTCTATGACATGCGAAGACGACAACAACAGCAAAGGCCTTCTTCCCATCTTCACTCATACAGTTTTCCCTTCCGGGGAAGACGAAATGAATGGGTCTCCAAGGCAATATTATAAACGCTAACCTTGGGCACAGTTAATGTTCACATTGCATTATCATACAAATGACAAGAGTTGTTTGTTTGCCCGTAATAAACTTGTATAATAAACCCAATGTCAACAAGACAAAATCGGATGTTTAGCGCCGCTAATAAGTCAGAATGAGCCTGTCCACTGGCACAAACATGTTGGATGTATAATATATTGCTTTGTTGTCATATCTGAAAGATAACAAGGAAGTCGTACGAGTTGTATAGTATTACACGACATACGCGAGTAGAGATAGTAAGAAAAAGTGGGTTCTTTCCCGTGCAATTAGACCCAGGAGAGTGCGTTTTATACTTTTGGGAATGAGATTTATTCCTTCCTAGTTGGAGGAGAAAATTGTAGGGCATTTTGCAACGAGACATCTATCTTTTGTAATTTGAGCTTGCCATTTGTAAATGAAATGGGCTGTTTGAGACTAAAAAAGGCACAACAGTCCTGTGAAATTTATAGCCTTATAATATCTCTTTTTTACATCCTGTGTTTTGCTGAATAAAGCTCCATTTTCTGCCAGATCTCTCCAAATATATAACAATATATTTCCCCTTTCTTTTCCAAACAGGAGGGAGAAGAGAATACACACTGCTATCTATATGTAGATTTTTCGTTATAAGTGTAACATTTTTTACAACATGAGCTGTCGATGGCAGAGAGAAAAGTAACTACTAGAGAAGTTAGATGGATGATGTTGGTGGTCCTCCAATTTTTGGATCATGAAAGAGGAAGCAAGCTCTTGTCTGTGCTATACAATAAATGGAATAAGACCAGGGTATGAGAGTCTCTACCTCATTGTTTGTGCTCGAATTGAAGTGTCTGATGCCATGTCATGTGTTCCAGGGTTGCCATTATGAAACTTTATAACCATAGGTAATTTTATAACAAAATGGCATCCCTGCAACTACCGTTCCATCATCAGATAATATTGAACATCATTGTTCAATGGGAAGCTAGTTCGTGTCACGGAGAGAACAAAGGCAACCGCACGGTCAAGAATTTTTGCTCCGGATACTTATGATTACTAATAAGAAGGGTACAGCAGAGATAGATCATATGATGAAGATTAAGATCGTATTCTCATGCTAATGAAGGCAAAAATGAATTAATCTTGTGCCATCAGGGTTGCCAGATTGAGACGAAACCCAGCTTTTTGTTACAAAAGAAGGCTATAGAGCATATGTGAAAACGGCAACCCTGCATCTTAAAGTTAAGTAGGATTAGAATACGATTATTATTCCCGACCTCTTTCGAAGGACGATTTGAGGCTGACGACGACGAAGCAGCTTAAAAATAAATTAATTCAGCAGCAGGACCTCGTAATCATCATAATAATAGGAGTAGTAGCAGCAGCATAATGCTCGGCAAGAAGAGATTTATACCCTTTGTGTGACCTTTGAAGGACTGACCGTGGAAGATCGTTTGTTTTGCGTAGTTTATGTTGTTTAGAGAGGATTTTTCGGACCCTGGGGAAATGGTTTTATGGCTTCAAGTCAGGATACACCACGAAAAGTTTTAATGGGGGCTTCCTGCAAATATGCAAAATGATTCTCAATACTAACAAATGATGCTCCATTCAAAGCTGAAGGTCATTTTAATCTGTCCATATGTCTGCCAATGACAAATGATATGAGAGACTAGAGAGTGTTTAATAATAGGACATAAAACGAGTATTTTTTGCTCATGTTGAAGATGAAATTCCTCCGTCGGTCACTCTCCGTCATTTATCATCACGCCTCCGAGCTCCAGACACCTCCGAAGTCTCTCGAGGACCTCTTCCGAGCTCGCACACAATGCTCCTCTTCTTCCTCTTTCTGCATGATTTCATCTTCGTTTTCTCTTGATTGGATTGGAGGAAGAAGAAAAAAGATCGGACATGGGAAGAAAAAGTTGGGGGTCTAAAACGCTTAAAGGTGCTAATAATTCGTCGCACGAGCTGGGTGGAAGGTCTGCATTCTAAGTTGCATATTAGACGCTGATTCAGCGCTTTAAGAAAATTCAATAAAGAACGAATATTGTAAGACTTGTAGTAATATCAAAACGACAAGTTAGAAGTCCAATAAACTCTGAAATTCTTCTCCATTTTGTTGTTTTTCCTCACACGTTTGTTTGCAACTTCTTCTTCTTCCCCTTCCTCCACGTCGTCTTCGTCTTATAACCTTGACGGGACAAACACAATTGACGGTTTGATTGAACAGGAGCTTTAAAACTATTTCTCCTCCAAAGGGTAGAATGGCGAAAATTATAGTGGCGAGATCAGCTCTTCGATGCAGCCTTGAGCATATCTGCCTTTGTGTGTACGTATCGAAAACCGCTCAAAATGTGTTTTGCTTCAATTAAATGCAGAGTGTGGGAGAGGGAGACAAGCCCGGTATGAAGGTAAAATCACGACCAAGCATCTAAACCATTGTTCTAGAGTAGAGAGTGGAGGAAGATTCGTTCATGCATGGGTTAAGGGTTGACAATATAGCTAAATTGTGACTTAAAATGTTCTCATCGAGCTATCTAGATTACAAATGTAAGTGGAACACAGAGAGAAAAGTTTCTTTATCGTCAGAAACAAAGAGACGAATAGACGATATTGATCTCTGTCATGTATACAACTTGGAAGTAGGACAAGAAACCAACAAACAGTGTCAGATTAGTGACAAGGGGTCCGTATATGTATGGCAAAAAGTGGTTTACGCTCTGCACTTACCAGGCTTCAGTCTTGTCACTATTTTCCCAGCTCATTATTTCGATTGTTTTATATCGCACATTCATAGCTAGGATCTGATTTTCACAGGTTGGTATGTCAATTGTCAAAAACTCGACATGCTCAAATTTGCGTATAATTGAATGTTATTTTTCCCAACATGGCCGATGTGAAACGTTGATAAGAGAGTTTTTGTACGTTTTCATACTTTCACTTTGCGTCATACGAGAGGAATCATAATAGTAATGTAAGGATATAATGATTATATCATCCACGGCTTAAAATAAGGATGCATTAGAAGGTTTCTAATTCCCGTGCAATTCCAAATCCGACACGGAATAAAAACGACACATTAATCAATAATTATGGACATTTTCACTTCTTAAAAAGAAACATCCTTGTGAAATCTAAACGATCGATGGCTTCTAAATCGCAAGTGCCAAAACACGACTGCAATGTTCTTGCCTGTGCAAAAAATATGTACTTCTCCTTTCTCGAGCCAAGAATAAATCCATTAAAATGCCTCTGATATTGAAAGAAAACCTCCTTCTCTCACAAGGGCTTAAAATCGACATCACGTCGTGCGAAAATAAGATAAAACGGTCGTTATTATCATCAGAAAACGATTATGATAATGTTTTATCATCATGCCAAGGAAGCAAGGGGTGGTCAATGTCATTCAAGAGGTCCTTTCCTTGATGTACTACAGAGATATAATAAAGAATATATGCATGGAGAGAGTAGCAATAACACTCGCCTCAATGCGATACGGATCATAATATCATATCCAATGACCCATATAGTGGAATAGTATAATATTATTCAGTTATAAAGGCAAGGGCATGAATACATGAATTTCTCATTTTGACTCTATGATCATTGACCCTTCTACAGTACAGAACAGCCACAAATAACTATTTATAATAAAATGCCAGGTATTATAGTTTCTCATGGCCTACCTCATGGCCTTTGCCCTGAGCTCCTCCCTCCGCTGCATAACCCTCAGCGTCACCGCCTCCAGCTGCATCAACGCGTCGTCCACCGCGAACAAGGTCTGCGCCGCCATCACTCCTTTAATACCATCAAACGACTCTTCAAAGTCCGGCCTGCTCCGCAGCTTCAGCTCACGGCTCTTGGACAGAAGGTAGTCAATCTGCCGGATCTGGGAGAACGTGTCCTCGCTCGCGGACGACGTGCTGACATCCGACTCGGACCGGTCGAGGTGCTCTGACGCGGACGCCGCCCACTTGTGCGCCGCGTCCAGGCTCTCGTAGAGGTCCAGGAACTTGTGGAGCAGCCGCCGCTTGTCCGCGAGCAGCATTTCCATCCGCTGACACATGGCTTTAAGCTCGGTGCATTTGGGCTGGACGCAGTCCGCGGCAAAGTTGTGGTCGGTCAGCAGCTCGGAGCCGAGTTTTGCCAGCTCTCGAGCTTTGGCACCTTCAATAGCGAGCGTCTGCGCGCACGAGTCCACCCTGTCCAGCGCGGCGTTGACCTCCTCCACGGAGCCGCCGCCTGCTGGGAGCTCTCCAGCTGCACGCTCCTGCTCAGCAAACGAGGTGGCCAGCTCCCGGAAGCGCTGCTGGAACGTGTTGAGCTCCAGGTATTGAACGTACACGTGATCTTGCATCTTCCACGAGCGATTGAAGTACGTCCACGCCTGGTCGAGCTGTTTGCAGAGAACTTGAACCGCCAGCCGCTGCATCACATTTGCATCGGGACGTTGAAGACTCTTGAGCATGAGCAGTCCATGGTCGGTGAGGGCTTCAAGCTCCTTTCGGAGGCGTCGATAGTTGCTCCGGTTCTTGGTCGCAATGTCTCGGAGACTCTCCGACCTGTAGGAGACCTCCTCCGAGTTGAGCAGTCCGACAAACTGCGCCAGCCGCCGTGCGATCCGCCTCGCGTTGAAGCTGAACCCCTCGACGTGCTCCTGCAACATGAGCCACGTCTCCGTGTCCGCGTCCATGTGCCCGCCAAGAGCACCCGGTAGGCACTTGGGGTCGACATAGTGCAACAGCTCAGCCGCATCGTCTAGGTGGTACACGTCATAGTCGAGCAGCAGCTCGCTTACCAGTGATCCCACTCGCTCCTTGGTCGATTCGGCACAACTCTCATTGGTCAGCAAATAGACCTCTCGAATCCGTGCCGGGAATAGGGAGATCACCCTTTGAAAGACCTCTCTGACAGCCTCCCACTCTTGTGTCCTCCGATCGACGATGATGGCGAATCCGGTGCTCTGTTCCGTCCTCGGGACAACGGACAGGTAGTACTTGAACAGCAGGTGAAGGTCCGCCTCACGGAGGCTGGCGGATGGGATGGTCGCATCGGGCAGGTACAAGATGGGCGAGCCGGCTTTCGTGAACCCAGACGGGACCGCGATGATATTCAACCGGATCAGTTCGATGACATCACCAAGCAGTACGTGGTGCGCAGGCTGCTGCCCTGACTGAGTGGACGTCTTGGCCGGCTGGCCGTTGGTCGCCGCTGACGCCGCTGCTGCCGGCGGTGCGACAGGCGGCGGCGGCATTGGCGTGGTCGCCGCGGCCACCTCCATGTCGCCGTAGTAGAAAAAGTGATTCGTCGTGATGCGACGGACGTTAACTGCTTGCTAACGAGGTTCCCACTTGAGTGGTCATGATCATCACGGCGCATTAATCGTTATTTATCACCATCTGAAACTGTTGTTTTTGCGAATGAATGGAGATGGATGATGCATCGCATGCAGCAACAACTTAGGATGGAAAAGGCCTCCTTTCTATTTTATGACTCTGTCTGTTCTTCCCTTGGGCTCAGCAGACGTCTGGTTAAAAACCAACACAAATATTTTGGGCGTGGATAACTTTATAATTTTCCTTCGCCACACTGACACTAAAAAGCTTTCTTCTTCTCTTTCTGCAAACGTCGCCAATTTCACACTAAGTCCCTTTTTGCGGGCACGCTGCAGAATTAAAGTCCTTCTTCTTCCTCGAAAAGGGCTTTTTATATAATAACTGCTTTCTCTTTTTTGCAACCTTGGACGTGGTTGAAGTAGCTGCAGCTGAGCAAAGTCCTCTTGTCGGCACCGTCGCCGACGACTGACTGAAAATATCTAAAACATAAAAGGGGAGCTTCCTTTGGCGCGTCCTATCGACCGGACCGACTGCTGCTGCTGCTGAGGCAGATGGACTTCCGCTGCTGCTGTCTCCCTTGAGAGTACGAAAGGCGTGTGCTCAGCTGGTCGCCGTCTGAGTGTCTCTCTCTAAAAGGAGAAAGCCTTGATAATAAGGACTTCTTCTTCTTATGGACGAGGAGGAGGTGAAGATAGAAGGGCCTTATGCGGCAAACTGACTCTAGTTCATACTACAGCAGTTCCTTTTTCCCCTCCTTAAAAAGGGCCGGCTTGATGAGCTTGATGAGGAGTATCAAGATCGATTTCTACCGTCTTTACATAAACCCTTTTAAGAGCCTTCCTTGCATCAACTGATTTGCTTCCTCATTCACTCGTTGTACATAAAAAGATGCTTCTGATCAGTTTTCCAGGCTGATTTTTGCTTCAGTGATTCCAAATACAAAAGATCTCTTGGAGCGAGGCCTGATGAGAGACGAGATCGTCTTGCCCTTGTTTGGCTTCTTCTTCTTCAATTCTCGTTCCTTATCTTCCAATGGCACTATTATCATCATTACGTCATTTATAAACTCGCTCTGACCCCAGGCTGCAAATAACAGGATGCATTCACACAGGAATTTTGAACACTAATTTGAGAACTTTTTATCTTTCGGATCCCACAGATCACTAGATGAAAAATGGTTAATGATGATTTAACATTAGACTCGGAATTCTTCCTTGTTTTCCGTTCAAAATGTCACAAGCTTAAATGCATATAATGCAATTTTGTGAGAGTTGTAAGACGACATTTTGCCTTATGGGGAAAGAAAAGAAGAGCAAAGAAATGCATCTGATTTGGTCACCGGCCGATCTGTGCTCGGAGGAGAGCTCTCACAATGCAGAGTAGGAGGAGCTCGGAAACAATATTGTCGTTCGGAGGAGTCTTAAGAGACACCATAAACGTCTCTTTTCTTCTTCTTCGTCCCTCGGAGAACTTCCAAAAGCAGTTTGAATCAATCTTGCTCGGCTGCGACTTTTACAACCCACTGAACTGATTTCGGCTCATGTCAATGACTTCTACTATTCTACTTGATAATATGGCCTTCAATGATATTATTGTTACAATTGTTTGGCCTTGCACTTGAGCCTTTGGCAGCAATATGATACACACACCGAAGGTTGTTATTCCAACATTTGATAATCGTCACATTTAAAAACAACACTTTTAAAACGGTCACAAGTGCAGAGCACTCTATTTATTTCACCTTTTCAACACACTCGACAAAAACAGTCACATCTGTGTTGCGACTGTCAACACTTTATATATTAAACATTAGATATACACTTTAAACATGTACAATGTCTCTCCCTGCCTTGCTCCATCAGATCACTGCTCTCTCATTCAGCACACACAGGTTTCGTGTGCGTGGGCTGTAGAAAAAAAAGATTCTTGAGCGCCGCAGGTCGCCGCGCGCGCGTAGAAGTTGTTGCCAATGGGGTTGGTGCTGGTACTTGTTACAGCAGACTACAGAGCTCTCTTTGTTGGCGGATAAGATGAAAACACATTCTATTTTTGGTACTCTACTATTACACCTGTTTATAGAAGCTGGATAATTGCATGCTTTAGCAGAGGTCAGGCAAAAGTTTGATAAATAAGAATGTTTTGTAGGGGGGACGTGCTTTGGGAGAAGAGAAGACCGCGGCGAACAGATGTTTTCTTCCCAAAGTACTTTTCGTGCACAAGAAAATCAATTACATTTTGGCACATTAACATGAAACGAGATCCAAACCTTATATTTTTGCACGGTGCCTAAAGAGGATTTCAAAACTGGTCATGTTTCGCCTTATAAGCAGACGCGTCTACGACACATGCAGAATTCTCTCCTCTCTAATAATATTATTGTCGCCGCTCTGGCGGTGTTATCATTAGAATGTACATGCAAAAAAGCGGCCATATGTTACCATCACAGCGCCACCCAACACGTATAAAATACCATTCTGACCAAGGCATGATTCTGACTGAGATGACATGCAAATGCAAATACCTGACCACGCGATATCGGAAAATATACAGGCACTAGAATACTTTATATTTTGTTATAAGCACTATGGCTTCATCTCGTTTTTATTCCGGGTTTCTAAAAAAGTAGTGCAGTTTTTATACCTTTTTTGTTTTTTACGAACCATATTCTGTATTAATACTTTTTCTTTATTGATAATTGCGGCGTAAGGATATGAAAGCTCGCCTGCTAAAGTTACATATTATGATTTTGTTTGGAAG
Organism: Tisbe holothuriae; assembly: GCA_900659605.1. Taxonomy (NCBI): domain Eukaryota; kingdom Metazoa; phylum Arthropoda; class Copepoda; order Harpacticoida; family Tisbidae; genus Tisbe; species Tisbe holothuriae. The sequence goes on along the minus strand of LR139759.1, from coordinate 6,301 downwards.
AAAAGTGTTATTCTGATTGAATATTTAAATTGTGTGTACCGTCTTTTATACTTTTCCCAAGACAAAATATTGAGCTTAACGTAAGACACTTTTTAAAGCCTGAATTATGCGTCCCTCACACTTCTTCTTCTCTTCAGATATAACTCACCAAAACATATCATGTAATTTGGGAAACGGGAACGATATAAATGTTAGCAGCTCCTTTCTTCTTCTCCTCAGACGCAAGTCACCAAAACATTTTGAGTCTTAGTACGACAATAACACTAGTAGGAAGTCGATACATTAACACAGGTTAGGAAGTCCCTTTTAAGTCCGATCTGACCTGAAAGAAAGGAGAAAGAGAAAAACGATTAAATAAAATTATAGACATTTGTTTTTATTATTTCATAAAATTATTTCCCTATAGAAATGGATTAAACTGTAACGTGTTATGTTGCCAAAATGCTAAGACAGCTTTAATTAAATCCGACTGTACATTGTATGACAAGCTCTCATTCAAGGAACTCTGCAGAATTTCTTGTACATGTACAATAATAGTAAATATTTTCTGTAAAATAACTAGATAGGGGCAACACTGATTAAAGAAAGATGGGATCGAATGTTGAACGCATTGACTTAAACTTCATCAATATCGCATCAAACGTAGTGCGTAAAAGGTCAGTTACAATCAATGAAGGCCCTAAGTCGGATACAATGGTCTATTTATAACGCACTTCTAGACACTGATCCCCTCTATAATTAATGTTTACGTTGCGCAAAAAGTGCTTTAATCCCAATTTCATTGTGTTCGTGTGAGATAAGATGTGCTTCTTCTCGTTTTCTGCTCCCAGAGGCTACACTTACTGACCACAGATGCTCTAGAAGTTGCACGCAAACTATTGCGCATAAAACTCATTAAATTTATTACAAAACGGTTATTGGGTAGAAAGGAGAAGAACCGCAATAACTTTTGTTCTCTATGTGGGATCTACATTCGCACGCTGGGATAAAAATGTTCAATAAATATAAATTGGCCTTTCTATTCGTAGTTGGAGTAGCAGAGTATGCAGGGCTGACATATAACAATCTTACAATCAAACATATCATAATTTAAAGTAGCAATCCTGACGGCCGATTCTCAAGCCGACGCCTCTCATCCATATGAAGAAGTCAGAAGTACACATTCCAAGGGTTTGTTATAATTTCTTCAGGTAAAACACATTACCCTGTAGACACACGTCTTAACAAAAACGCTTATAACTTGCATGAACGGAGAGCAAAGTTAAATAGAATGAAAATAGACTGACTCATTATTTGTCGTGTGGTATCGACTTTATCATTCAGCTGCCCTCGTCAAGTGTAATGGTGGGAAATGAAAGAAAGAAGCTGCTTCCACTCACTCAACACATCATCTCTGGTGGTGGGCCAATAATAAAGACCTAAGAAGAGGAATTTCTCGTTCGAGGGCAATTTTAAACTCGTCATAACGCTTCAATCGTCGACGTTGAAAAGAACCTTCCAATTAATAATGGGCACCTCTATGAAACAGGAAGTATTGCATCAAGAGAAGAAATTCTGGAGTGACGTTTACATCGCTTGATGAAAACTGCGAATGATTAAGCAGTGAAAATTACAAGATGTATTTAATTCAAAATTAAATATTAAATCGCACGACTAGTTTAAACATTGAATTGCAATTAAATATTAAATCATTCAATGGCGTTATAAATATTTAATAGCAGCACCTGTTTAACACACTTCAATGGTATTATCTGATCCAGACAACAGTCTCCCATCCAGCAGAGCATGAAAACAAGTCTATTATCCCCACTATCGACCCAAAGTGATTTACGGATGTCTTCGAAAAAAGCTCCTTTCCTACCCCGAGAAAATAGCAGCTTCCCATTTATTTTCTTGGGCCTTATAAGACGAAAAAATGAGGAGTTTGTGCTTCCAGGTGTAACGGAGGCCAGAAAATGGAGAAAAATCCACGTTGTCATCATTTTTGCAACTACGACGTCTTTTTAAAGTAGAAAAGAGGTCGTATAAGGAGAGAAACATGGCTGTAAAAAGGAAAGAAATTCCTTTTGTAGCTGACAAAAGGTGCCTTTGTCGCTGGTAGCATTTATGCAAGCCTCAAGGGGGATAAGAGTGGCAATATTAATGTATTTTATGGTATTATAGAACTACAGTGCAAGAAATAGTCTGAAGAAGAATTACGGGAAGCGCTCTCTTGCCATTTTCTTGCTTATTCAAGTGAAAAAAATCATCCCCAGTTTTAAAAATGCAAAATCTATTTCCTCGATAGTTTTGAGTTACAGACGAAAAAAAGTTCTATTTCTAGGTATCCAAACGGAGCAGAAAAGGGTTATTGAACGTGCAATCTCTGTTTTGTTTTCTTTGTGTGTACCCTCCTTCAAAAAAAGACTTTTCTGACAAGTCGAGATAACTGCAGTGTAATGCTAACGAAACTCATAGGTGCGACCAGAGTCGACCGAAAAGTTCATAGACATATATTAGCCTTCTCATAGAGCTCTGCGATATTGCACAAAATAATAAATATACTTTGGGGCGTTGCAGGAAAATACCAATATCGGGAATGTGTTTGCAGCAGGGTCTTCAAACAGTTTTTATATATCCGACATTAACCCACTGTGAAAAGGAAATCCCTATTTGATGCAAGTTTCTTTTAGCAGAAACTTTTCTTCTTATCTCTATTTAGTTTTTGCGACCTCCGGACGCCTTTGTGTCACAAATTCTATCTCTCTTCTTTACGGGAAAAGGAGGAAATCTTCATTCTAATGACTTTTTCACCTTCATGTCAGGTAAAAGAAATGTAGATAGTTTTTACGAGACGCCAGGGCCACCATTGAACACCATATTTGGCAACCCTGAGTACACACAACACCTCAAATGTTTGAAAGAAAGTTTTCCAAGAGAAGGTGCAAAGTTCGCATTTAAAAGAAGAGAATCTCTCCATACCGCATGCGGTGGTACTAATAATGCGAAGCAGTTAAGGGTGTTTTCTCCTCCAAAGAGGTTTTTCACCTTTATCTCTTGACGGGGAGAGCAACAACAGCAATGACTAGGTCACGCTGCTTTGCACGTTGAGTAAGTGTGGGTTGGCCATGCATGACTGAGCATCGTCATCACGAGGCAGGGATCAATCGGTTGATGAGTCGGCGTACTTTCTTGAACATGAAGAAAAAGGTGTTTATGCAGAACCTTCATTTGTCTCTGTTGGAATGTTAGTATATCAAAGAGTGTAGAAGCAAACGGGTGCATAATCTTTATTCTTTATTAGCTTCTCAACAGGGATCATCTGATAGGCGATGAGCAAAGAACAGCTACTGCATACTGCCTACTACAGGGCATTTTTTAATTCAATCAATCAATTAATTAAGAACATAAATATATAATAGACAAATATTTTGTGATTATTTGCTTTTAGGGTCTTGGTTTGTTGAAATGGGGAATCAGGGAAAATTGCCAATTAACTGACCTCAGAGCTGACCATACTCAAAAATGATACATTGACATGGAATCCACCATTAACTCCGACAGCAGGGTCAGAATAACTCCGACTGCAGAGTTGGAGGAAGTCCGACACCAAAAAGGAATAACTCCGACAAAAGAATAGGAGTTACTCCGACATAATAAAGACTGAAGAATAACTCCGACAAAAGAATAGGAGTTACTCCGACATAAAAAGGCTGAAGAATAACTCCGACACTAACTAGCACTAAATGTGACACTCAATGTATAACAATGCCTTACATGATACAATGATAACTAAATGAACTATTGTTGTTTAGTATAAAGTTAACAATATCAAAATTTATAGATCCCACTAGAATACAATTATATTTAATTTTTTGAATACATGGAGTAATTTTCATTTACTACGTATTTACTGTGAAATGCAAGCATAAAACAATTAAAACTGTAATAATATTAATGTTCAAATGTCTTATTACAGAGCTAAAAATGTTTAATGTTTGCTACAGTTAATTATACAAAATATTTAATTTATATATTAAGTTTGAAGCACAAATGATATATTTTGTCATTTTCAACCATATAAAACCATTATTATGTCAGTTCTGTCTGAGCATTAGAAGATCTTCATGTCATCTTGTCATTGTTATCACTTCTGTAAATGTCGGAGTTTTTCCTTCTGTACAGTAACTGTCGGAGTTATTCCTTCTGTACTGTCGGAGTTATTCCTTATGTACAGTAACTGTCGGAGTTATTCCTTATGTACTGTCGGAGTTATTCTCTAAACCAAAACTTGTCGGAGATAATCTTTTCAAGAGTCGAAATTATTCAAACTATCATTTTCGGAGATTTTCAAACCATTTTGTCGGAGAAACTATGCGCTACCCATTGACATCAGTGCTGCTTAATGAAGAGTTGCAGGCCAAAAATGTTTACTTTAAAGGATTTATATTGGTTTTGGGTAATGGGCCTCAGTGGACATTCTTCTTCTTTTGTCAATTATATATAGTAAGATTTAGGGTGGCGAATCGGTTTTTTTGAAATCGGTTTTTTTCGGTTTTTACCGATTTCTCAAAAACCGAAAATAACCGGTAAAAATCGATTTTTGTGTTTGCTCTAAAATATCACACTTTTTATCTAATTAATAACAATCTATAATATTAACAATATAAAAAGTGTCAACTAATGAGTTAACCAACTATTACTATTAAAAGTATCCTAAAAATATACATTTTTACTGAAGTAACTTGTGTAAATTATACAAAGCCTTTTTCAAAATAACTTGTACTTTTGATCTTAACAAAAGTGTCAATAATGTCTATCACTTTTAATAATTGCAATTTAATACTCATATATTAACAATAATTACAAATTACTAATTATATGCATGCATTGAAGTCAACAAAATGATAATATTTGGGGTATTAAGTATTTTATGTAAAGCCTTTGTTGTACTAATGTAAATAAGAGTACTGTAATATTTAGAAAATATATTAATTATTATTATTAATTCGCCATCAATATACTCATTCCTCCACATGGAAGAGTGGCATAAATAATTACATGAACAAGGATGATTTAACACATTTTAGTATTTACTATGTAATATGTTATGTAAGTATAATGTATACATGTATTTAAGTATATTAAATAATGTATTAATATCATTTAATAATAAAAGTAGAAAGCAATGTTGTGTAAACATACAGCCAATAATTATTTCATAAAACGGCTTGTCATTCCTTGTTAAATATGGAAACAAATTAATATCAAGTTTCCTAATGCGTGCAAAACATTAATATTATTAACTAATTACATAGTAATATAGTATATATAGTATGTAACCTATAAGTGTGGACTTCTCATAATATATCTTGGGTAGATAACAACATTTGGACCATTACATTACCTAATATAATATTAAATTGTATTATGCCAAGATTTCTTATTTACATTAAAAAATTAATATTTAATTAAAAAATATGAATGAATACATTTTAAGCGCATAAATGACTTAATCTGGTCATTATTGGTATTGTTTTTCTTCAGTTTAGAGTCCATTTGGGACATATTTTCATGAACCTCAGAAATCGGTAAAAATCGGTTTTTACCGGTAACGGACGCTCAAAACCGAACTAAAATCGGCGGCTTCATTTGGCCACCCTAGTAAGATTAGATGCCTTCCTCTTGCTATTCCTGAAGGGACAAAAATTAAATTGCTATTTACATAGAGACATGTCTAATTACGTCATTTGCAGGTGTGTACTTACAGTAATTCTTATTGGATGTATTGTGGAAAGGGTTTTTGGGTTCTTAAATTATCACTGTAAATAGCAATTAAAATTGTGTTCTTTCAGAATTGCAAGGAAGGGTCTACCAAGAATACCAGATAAAAATGTCATATCTTGATTATTGTCATTAGAGGCCCAATTTCAGAAACCAAAAGGCTATGCATTTGAAGTTAAGCCTGTTGCACTCATGTTCAATCAATATTGACCACCTGTTACTTTCCACATAGCGTATAAATGCCTTCGAAAGTGTGGACTTACAGAAATTTGCGACCTACTGCCGTAGAAAGGTGTTTATGAGTTCTTAAATTATCATATATATTGTACATTATGATTAAAATTATGTCCTTCAGAGAACTGCAAGGAAGGGTCTACCAAGAATACCAGATAAAAATGTCATATCTTGATTATTGTCATTAGAGGCCCAATTTCAGAAACCAAAAGGCTATGCATTTGAAGTTAAGCCTGTTGCACTCATGTTCAATCAATATTGACCACCTGTTACTTTCCACATAGCGTATAAATGCCTTCGAAAG
>LR139758.1:0-24946 GCA_900659605.1 Tisbe holothuriae | reverse complement strand
GTACTGATCCTTATAGCTCCGATCACAACTGGAGCACTGAAACACCATCCTTTACAATATTATTATACTTTTACGTTGTACATTGTAATTAAAATTAATAATCTCTAAAAAATTGTATTCGCAGTTTTAGTTTTGACGTCTTGTTATTGTTTACATTTTCATTCTTTGTAAGGGATGATAAAAATGGAACATACTCGTACCAAAAGTAATCCTGTATTATTAATATAATCATTGATATCCCTTGCAATAATATTTCTTATTTTAAATTAGTTTCTTAATTTTAATATGCAGCCTTGATTACCTTTAATCCATTTATAGAGCTAAAGATTCAAGACATTAAATGATGGGTTAATTAGTCCATAATATCTCAATGTACCATCCCTTAAAATGGATCAAAAGTCCAAAACAATCACAAATCGTACTATTCCAGACGACCTTGTGCACTTGCCATTTGTAGTCTTTGTCTTGCCCGATGGCTTTCCCGTGGCGAAATGCCGCCTCCATGGTCATCGTGGCCAGGAACTCGATCCTTCCCTCAGCCACTCCCTCCAAATACGACTACCAGGTGCTGATGCTGCGTCGAACGGCCAAGGCCAAGTTCATGCCAAATGCGCTGGTCTGGCCGGGTGGGGTCAGTTCCAAAGCAGACTTTGACCCTAATTGGAAGAAGATCATTGACCAGCATGGCGATATGGGGCAGTTAATGGCACCAAGAGGGGCACGGAGACCATTCCTTTTACAGACCCAGCCAGAAGATGGCGATGGATTAGCTAGAGACGTTGCATTTAGATTGTGTGCTTTAAGAGAAACCTTTGAGGAGTCGGGTCTACTGCTCACAACCGACAAGAACGGGAGGACGGTACCGGATGATGAACTGGCCAAGTGGAGGCCTGTGGTGCATAAGGAACCCTCGAAGTTCATCGAACTGTGTACTGAACATGATGTGTGTCCGGACTTGTGGGCAACGCAGGAGTGGTCCTGCTGGCTGACTCCGCTGGGCAGGAAGGATGAGGGCAACCGACGTTTCGACACCCTGTTCATGACGACGTTCGCTGAACGGGAGCTCTCCAAGGCGACACTGGACGACAAGGAGATCACTGCGGTGCAGTGGACAGACCCAGAGACCGTGTTGGCGGACGCGCGAACAGACAAGATGTGGCTGGCACCGCCACAGGTGTTTGAGCTCACGCGCTTCAGCAAGTACAAGACGTTTGACGAGCTGCGGCGCGCGTGTGAAGGGCGTCGACCGGCTGGGATTGACACATGGATGCCGCTCTTTTACAACTGCTCAGACGGGTTCCTCTCTGTGCTGCCTGGGGATGAGTTGTATCCCGACAGTCCCGATTTCCACGGTGAGCGTCCGGGACCGGAGCCGTTCAAGGTCACAATGGAGGAAGTTAACAAGATGCACCCGAGAGCTAATAGACTGGCAATTTACTCCAAGAATAATATCAAAGTGTTTTCTAATGTTCCTGATGAAGAAATGGTGCTCAAATAATTTACAAATGTATATTTTAATAATAGCAAATCATAAAATGCAAAAGCTGATTTACTTATGCTTCAGCCACTGAAGTACTTGAGGCGTAAAGTACGAGATAAGAATGTCCGCTCCTGCTCGCCTCATGCAGGTCAGCGTCTCGATAAGAACGCCACGAAGGTCAAAGGCTCCGTTCTTGGCCCCATGGTAGAGCATTGCGTATTCACCAGACACCTGATAGATCGCCATTGGCAGCTGGGGGTGTCTGCTCTTCACCTCCCTGACCATGTCCAAGTAGGCCATGCCAGGTTTGACCATGAGCATGTCCGCGCCCTCGGCCACGTCCCTACAAAGTAATTTTTGAGAGTCTCCATAATGATCTAAAGTCCTGTGTTAACTACCTGTCTGCAGCTCTGATAGCCAGACCGCGGCTCTCCACAGGGAGCTGATACCTCTTGCGGTCCCCAAATGCTGGAGCTGAATTGGCAGCATCGCGGAACGGCCCGTAGAAGCAGGAAGAAAACTTAACTGCGTACGACATTACTGGAACCTACAATATAATATTGAGTTGATGGAAGAATGATGGTCTCATTTCTATACCCTGTTCCCAGCATCAATATCCTTTAACATGTCCTTGATAGCTTTGACCCTTCCATCCATCATATCGGACGGCGCGATCACGTCCGCACCGGCCTCAACAAACGCCCGGGAGACCTCGGCCAACATCTTGATGCTCGCCGCGTTGTCAATAAACCCGTCTGGCTTCAGAATACCGCAGTGACCATGATCGGTGTAGGCGCACAGACAGACATCGCAAGCAACGAGAAGGTCAGGAAAGGCCTTCTTAACAGCGGGAATGGTGGAAATGAGCGGGTTTGCCGATGTCGGGCCATGGCTGCCAGACGAATCTTTCTTTTCCTTATCTTCAATGACTGGGAAGAGGAGCACCGATTTCAGCCCATTCTCCACCGCCGGTTTCAAGTACTCGATGAGCGCGTTTCTTCCCAGGCGCGACACGCCCGGCATGCTACCAATGGGATCGTTGGCATCGGGCCGATCGACGACGAAAATGGGCAGCATGAGGTGGTCGGGCGTGAGCGCGCCTGAGAGGGAAGACTGCCATGAGCGGAGTAGAGGGTGGGAGTAGCCAGAGTGGAGGCCGTACGTGACTCCCGCGGTAGACATGGTTAAAGTTTAGGTTGGAGAAATTTCTTGGTGAAAACCTTCTTCCAAGATTTTTCTTCACTCACTGCTACCTGTTTTCAATTTTGACTTGTTCTCCTTGAACCTGAGAGCAAGAAAAAATTGCTTGCTAATCGCTTGCTGACCGCGACTGAATGCTCACGATTGTCCAGACACCCAACTGTGAGTGAATGGTTTTGAACGTCTAGCTAACTAGAAGGAACTGTAGGCATGAAATTATTTCTCTTGAATAATAATTCATGGATGTAGAGGAAAAATATAGAGGATTATGACAGAATCGTTACTTGGTATCACTTTTTTTGGTGTCATATAATGATAACAAAAGTAAAGATAAACCATTATTAGAATGCATTCTACAGAATTAATATAAATGGGAAGAGTAAAAACAAGTCTCAGAGAGCGTTGCATTATTTAGATGCTCAATCCGCGATGTAAGAGTTTACTCAAGGAAATTTAGTATACCTTAGACAAATGGACGAGGACTTGAATTGAAACCACAGCGAACAAACATAAATCCCGAATGAACACTAACTTAAACTTTTCCATCAACTCTTGGTAATAAACTACAAACGAGCCGTTAAAAAGACATCAAAAGTATTCATTAATAGTTTTGTTTATTGCCAGACATCTGACATGAGGTGTAATAACAGCATAGATTGTTCGACAGGGTTCACAATATTTTACTTCAATGGCTAAGATATAATTTTTTTTACTGAATCTTTATGGGCACTGATCCCAAAGACTATACTTTCGAATATTCCTTTCTTGTACTGGACATATTCTATATGTAATACTTAAGTTATTGCAATACTGTAATGGATCAAAGCCAAAATTTTAAAGCTTGTTCTATATCTTAAAAAGAACATATATCTAATTTTGTGTAATAAATACTAGGAGGTAGTATTTTGCTTCCAGAAATATTATAGTAAGACTACTGTATGTGATTATTCAATTGAACATCACCCGGGGCTTGTTTTTTTATCATAAAATATAATAATCTTGGAGACTTGGACCCTTGGTCTCTCACTCACTCAGTTCCTTGTCCTAGTTCGTCGTCACTTCCTCCTTCTTGTACATGGTCCTCCAGAGCGCGACGATGCCGATGACGCCAGTCGTGAACGTGACGAGGCAGACGAGCGCAGTCATGTCGGAGAGCTGCGACAGGTCATCGACGGACGCCACCAGCGCAGCCAGGTTCAGCTGGGAGAAGAGCATGGTGAGGAACCAGGGGAACGCGAACAGCCGGCGCTTCGTGGTCAGGGTCAGCAGAAGCAGGCAGGACGACGCAAGCCAGAAGAAGTGCGAGGCCATGCCAAGGTAGAAGCGCAGATCGGTTGGGCCGAACAGGTCGCAGTCGTCGAGCAGCGGCGGGTCGTCGGACGCCAGCGCGTTCAGGTAGTCGGCTGCACCAGACACGAGCTCACCCAGAGGCAAGTCAAGGTAGAGGCTGAAGCAGAGAATGTGCACGATCACGGCCACCAGCGTGTAGGCCACAGTGAGGGACTTGGTGCTCAGGGGCTCACCGGCGAGCTCTTCCAGCAGCGTGGAATTGTCATCTGTGATCTGGGGAGGCTCCTCCGTGTGGTGGGGGAAGTTACCACCAGCAGCTGGCTGCCTGACGATGGGCGGCGGCATCTCCTGCTCCTGCAGCGTGGCGTTGATGCCCAGCGTGAGGCTGCTGCTGTCGGCGATTGTGGATGCGGTCACGTCGAGCGGCATCGTGCTGAAGAGAGCCTCGTCCTCGGCGGTGGTGTCTCCGTTGAGCAGGCGACGTCCCCTCAGAGTGGGCGTGGACTGGGCGCTCGGGCGCGGCAGCTTGGACAGCGGCGTGTCCTCCTCCTTCATGATGATCTTGCGGTCGGTGGTGAGCATCAGGGTGAGGTTCTGGAGGTACTTGAACGTCTTGTTGTCCGTCTGCTGCTGGACTCCCATGTTGGAGAAGATTGCCAGCTTGGTCTTGACGGGCAGGATTGAGCTCGAGTCTTTGGCCTTCGCCGTGGGCTGGACGAGCACCGTGAGCGACTCTCCCGGCGCCACCTGGGTCGGGTTTGGCGTGACTGAGAAGAGGTCTCTGTAGTGCACAGTGGTGGCCATCTTGACGGACATGGGGTCGGTGTCGGATCGGTTGGTGAGCTGGAGGCGTGCGACGGCTGAGGCGCTGACGAGTGACGCGTCCGAGGATCGCTGGATGTGCGTCTCCATGTGCGGGTTGTGGCGAGGGCGGGGCATCGTGAGCAAGGGGAGGGAAAGTTCAGAATTCAGAGGAGGGTCTCGGAGCCTCGAAGGTCAAACGGGCGAAACTGAAGAAATGAGCAAAAGGCGCGAACCGCGGCTTTTACCGCGCGAAGTCTGCGAAACAGCCGAGTCGGAATTCGGAATATTTCTGAAAAAGATTGGCTGAGACCTGAGGGAAGGAAAAGAATGCAGATGCGGAACCTGAGCCCTGAGGACTGAGCCCGATTTGGAATCCATAATAAAGAGAGGTTTGGTGATTGACGGACAAATTTCCGAATTTTAATGTCCGTCAAAAACTCAAGATCATAACAAACTTCTAAGTTCTAAAAGTGCCCGGACCGGTTCATCGTTAGCCAGCCTTAACATTGAAACCGTGTCCAGCTTTCAGCTCTGGGTCGTGTCAGGTCTTCCCAGTATCCACCGTGTGTCCCTCTCTCCTCTCCTCTATTGATGATGTCCCTCCTTCCACGATGTCTCCATTCAGCAGGAGCACGATATCACGGATATCAGGGGCGCCCCGCCTGCCGGCCTGCACCTGGCACTGCCCACAGCTGGACTCGGAGGAGGAGGAGGAGGCGGATTGACTGCGGCAGCAGTCTCCTTAGCACGCACTGCCCTCGAAGGAACTACATACTGGGGATTGAGACCACCTGTGACGACACTGGGGCGGCAGTCATAGAGTGAGCACATGACCCATGCATATGAGAGTGGTTACATATCGACTGCCTTAGTTACTTCCAAACTCCTACCTTTTCAGCCTCGAAGGTCGTCTCTTGGGCGAGTCTCTTCACCGTCAGCACTCTCCCCAGTTCGGAGGCGTGATTCCCTCATTCGCCATGGGTTGGCACGCCCAAAAGTTACCCGGGGTGGTCGAGGAGGCCTTGGACAAGGCAAACGTTAAAATGGAGAGGTAGGATATTTTGAATTTTCCCGCCATGTTTGAAGCCTCCTTCCCGTCCGTATCAAAAATTCCTCTCCATGCCTAGTGCGTGGCATGGCCTTGTATACTAAAATTTCCGGCGGGTCCAGTGACTAGCAGCATAAGTAATAAGAGTTGATTGCTATTAAAACATATATTTTCCAGTCTTACAGCGATTGCTGTATCCAACCGGCCTGGCCTTAAGGGGAGCCTGCTTGTCGGCACCAACTTCGCCAAATACCTGAGCATGAAGTACGACAAGCCACTTATCCCCGTGCACCACATGGAGGCGCACGCGCTCACCGCCCGCCTCATTGACCACGTCCCCTTCCCCTTCATGGTGCTGCTGGTCTCCGGCGGACATTGTATTCTTGCAGTAGCCAGGGGAGTGGACGACTTCATTCGGCTGGGTGAGTCCTTGGATTCTTCACCTGGGGAGGTTTTGGACAAGGCTGCTCGTTATCTGGGATTGCATTCTGTTAGGCAAGACTTGAAAATGGTCTCCGGAGGAAGAGCGATAGAAGTCCTTGCAGCTGAAGAAGGGAATCCAACCTCGGTTGATTTTCCCAGGCCACTAATGCATGATAGGTAAATATACTCTGAAAGCAAAACAAATAAGGAGGCCATTATGAAATTACCGGTATACTATTTTAGGGATTGCAACTTCAGTTTTTCCGGCTTGAAGAGCACTGTTCAGCGGAGAATTGAACACTCCCAGAGTGAACACCGCACCGGTCCCGGAGAGCTCGTTCCCGATGCCAATCACATCTGCGCTGGCCTCCAACACGCCATCACTGCTCACCTGTGCATGCGGCTGCAGCGGGCGTTCGTCTACACCGAGCTGACGGACGTTTGGCGGGAGGGCGAGCAGAAGAGGTTGGTCGTGTCTGGAGGGGTGGCATCAAATCAATACATCAGATCGAGGCTGGAAATGGTATGATCAGTTGATCACCTCGTACTATACTATTTCTTGTCCTAATTTGCCATCTTTAGATTTGCAATGAGTACGACTCTAAGATGGTGTGCCCTCCACCGAGCCTGTGCACGGATAACGGGGTCATGATTGCCTGGAATGGCCTTGAACGGTGGCGAGAAGGGGAGAAAAAAGGGTTTTCCAAAGCGGAAGAACAGCGAGAAATATTTTCTCCCAACAACGCTCTCAATATGGATGTTCAGTATCGATGCAAACTCGGGGTAGATGTCAGTGGCGATGTGTATAAATATGGCATAAAATGCAAGTGGGTTAAACTGGAGCCTAATAAAGTGTCTTAATTTAATTACATCCAAATGGAATCTCGTACGATATTTTTTGCGTACTTTTATTTTGTACATCCCGCCGCCGATAACAAAATAGTTCTTAACGTTGCTTATTGTTATTTGTCTCTCCACTCTTTATCTCTTGCCCATTTTAAGTGAGAACAGCAGTCTTTACAAGATCGCTCGACTCGCCACATCATCATCGCAATGGAGAGTGTTCCCACGGGAGGTCCTCTGGCCCATTACCGCCAGCAGGCGACCTTTGAGTGGTCGGAGCTGAGGAGAAAGTTTTTTGGGGAAGATCTGCTCGAATTCAGGCAGAAAATATTTAAGACCATTGAGGATGATCCTGAATTCAATCGGCCGCAAAGGTAATGATAAATTCTTGCATTTAAATTGAATTCATATCAGAGCAAAATACGAGCAAAACATAGAACGTGAAGTTTCCTAATAAATTGATAGCTTATCAGTTATTATATTAAATTTCCTTAAAGGACTTTCACTCTGGATGAGTACCGCGCTGCCACATTCCGTCGCTCCATGCGCATTGCCAACGCGGAAGAGTACGAGTTCCTGTCCCTGGAGAACATGGCTAGCAACCCCATGTGCTTTCCCACCCTCTCCTCCTCCATTGGCATGTACGACTGGAGCGTCCTCGTGAGGAAATCGCTCATGTTCGAGTTCTGCATATCGGCTATTGCAGGTTGTTACTTTCTCTAATGTAGTTGCCGGTATAATGCAGCTCCAAAATTTATAGGAAGTGGCACCAAGGATCAAAACGATATCCTCCAGCTTCTCCGCAACACCGAGGCCAAGGGCTGCTTTTGCCTGACCGAGATGAGTCACGGCACTGACACCAAGAGCATGCGCACTACCGCCACGTTCGACCCAGCCACGCAGGAGTTTGTCCTCCACACGCCAGACTTCGAGGCTGCCAAGTGCTGGTCGGGCAACCTTGGCAAGACCGCCACGCATTCTGTGCTCTTCGCGCAGCTTGTTACCCCGGATGGGGTCAGCCAAGGGCTGCATTCGTTCGTCATCCCCATCAGGGACATGCGGTCCATGGAACCGTTCCCAGGGGTCGTCATCGGAGATATGGGGCATAAGATCGGGCTCAATGGGGTCGATAACGGATTTATGCTCTTTGATCAATACAGGTCTGTCCACAAAAATGAATTAATATCTTTTAAAGGAAGGCACACCTAATTTTAGAGTCCCGAAAAAGTGCCTTCTGAACAAGTTGGGCAATGTAACTCCAGAGGGCAAGTACACCACGCCTTTCAGAGACCCCAGCAAGCGCTTCGGTGCTTCTCTAGGAAATCTGTCGGGTGGACGCGTCGGCATAATCAACATGGCTAATGCTAATTTGCACAAAGCCGTGGTAATTGCTATAAGGTAAGATCGCAGATTGCAATGTAACTTCATAATTATACTCTCTCCTATCATTCAGATATGCTGCCGCGAGAAAGCAATTCCACGACGGTGGCATTGAGCAGCCTGTGCTCGAGTACCAGGTGCAGCAGTGCCGCCTAATTCCCTATCTGGCCGCTTCCTTTGTCCAGCACATCTTTTCCAACGACTTCTACGAAGACTTCTTCCGGTTCAACGCTGGAAAAATGGCTCAGGCCGACCCAGACGAGATCGCCCTCATGGGACAGGAGATCCACGCGATCTCCTCGGCAGGAAAGCCGTTGGCCAGCTGGGTGGCCCAGAAGGGCATTCAGGAGTGTAGGGAGGCGTGTGGTGGGCACGGTTACCTGGCCGTGTCCGGCTTTGGGCAGATCCGCAATGACAACGACGCCAATTTGACATACGAGGGCGATAACAACGTCCTCGTACAGCAGACGTCCAACTATCTGCTGGCGAACCTCGGCGAGAAGAACAAGAACCTCACAACTCCCTTCGGAGCTCTCGAGGTCATCAGGGACTACGACGCGATTATGTCCAAGGTGGTCCACGTGGACAGCAACACCCTGGAGTTTGCAGACACCTACGTGGCGTTGTACGGCAAGCTCGTCCTGCACCTACTTGAAGCTACCGCAAGAGCAGTCGATGAACAAAAGGGAAAGAGCAAGTTTGCGGTGAAGAACGACACCCAATTTTTCCTGGCTCGGACGCTTTCAATCGCCTACATTGAGATGTTGGCATTGAAAAGGTTCTCAAAGGTTGTCGCCGAGAGCATGGATTTTACGGTGAACGAGAGGAAGGTCATGAACGAAATGGGAGCCTTGTACGGAGCGTGGAGGCTGATTGAACATGCGAGCCATTTGCACGAGTACGGAATTCTTCAGGGTAGAAGCGATGTGCGAATGATGCAGGTATATTAACGACGTTGCGAACCCTTACCAAATTCAATATATGGCACCCTCTATTCTAGAGCAAGATAATCGAGCTGTGCCAGCGTCTGAAGTCGAACGCCGTGGCCTTGGCAGATGTACTCGCACCGACCGACTTTGTCCTCAACTCTGCTCTCGGGGCCTCCGATGGCCGTATCTACGCAAACCTGCAGCGAGCCTTCTACTCGCAGCCAGAATGCTTCTCCAAAGCCTCATTCTGGCAGGACGTGACCAAGAGCAAATTATAAAAGGCACATCTTTTAAAATATAACGACTCTCTCAACACGGTGTTCGTATTCGTGATCTCAGACAGAAATCCTGTCGGCTGTATTATCTTTCATATTGACACCTCCACAAACTTCTCTCTCGATGGTCACTTGTTTTTCACTTTTTAACATAAGACGATCCGGCGATCAGCTGATGAAGAGTTTACAGATAGGGCTCGGGGAACTCGAAAGTCACCTCCTTGCCGGTCAACTTCTTGTACACCGCGGCGAAAGTGTCCGTCTGAAAGAGAAATAAGACATTAGATATCTACAGTATGAAGAGTATGCCAAAAACTATCGTGCCAAATTAAAGTCTTGTTTAATAAGTGTAAGCTTCTGCTCGCACTTCGGCCGGTCTTTGAATGCCTTTCGGCAGGACCTTCCAAAGTAAAGAAAAGAGCGTCTGCTTGTAATATTTTCTTTAGCATCTTGTCGACACTCCCCTGACTACTGATCGCGTGTGGGAAGCTCTAATAAGTGCATCTGGGCATGTCACGGTCGTTCCAATCTTACCTTGTGCTCGATGTTGGTCTGCTGGTTCTTGTCGAGGTGAACCTTGAAGAGCCTGGACCCGTCGAGGCGGATCCTCGTCCTCTTTCCGACGATCTCTGCTGGGTAGACGAGGTCATCGAGGATGGCGTTGTGCACGGCCACCAGGGTGCGAGAGATGGGGCGCTTCTGCTTCAGCTTGTTGGCCTTGCGGGTCGGCTTCTGGAGGATCCTCCTCTGGGCGATGAACACAACGTGCCTGCCGGCGAACTTCTTCTCCAGCTCCCTCATCAGCCTCAGCTGGATCTTCTGGAACTGCGCCCTCTGGGGCACGGGCACGAACAGGACCAGCGCCTTCTTGCCGGCGCCCACCTCAACCTCCCTGGCGGCGGAGATGTACAGCTCGCGCAGCTGGGCCTTCAGGTCGGAGTTGATCTCCAGGTCGAGCAGAGCCTGAGAAATCTGCTTCTCGAATTCGGTCGGCTCCTCGCCGGAGGACTTGATGATCTTGGCCCGGGCGGCGAAAGCCATCTGAAAAGGGAACAAACACAATATTAACAATCAAGCACTTTATTGGGACAGAAGTATCCCCAGATATCGGCACAATCACAGCAAAAAGGTCAACCAAAGGCTGTCCACAATGGTTAAAAGGTCTCCTGGAATCGATTCTGGCACTTACATTTACAATCAAGGGCTCGGTGTAGGTTAAAACTTGGTAATATTTCGGAAGAGGTGGCTTATATTTACCTTTAATCTATGGGATATCGCCGGAAAAGGAAGAAAGAAAGGTTTCGTGAGCGAGAAATCAGCTGAACCGTCCGCGGCCTGAGAGGACGATTTAAAAAAGGCGGGAGATTTGAATAGATTGCAAAAAGAGGCTCTAGATCAGAAAAACGATGGAATACGGACTGTAAATAATATTTTATTTTTTTAATATTTTTCTACTTGTTAGAATATGATTAATAATATCCCGTTAAGTTGTCCCTTAACGTAGAATTTTCATATTGCTCCTAGTAGGATCGGAACTTGATTCCGTGTCTGTCTCTCAACCTTTCTATTTGTGACAAACCTCCTTTCGTGTCCACAGTCGGGTTCGGTTGCAGCGCCGCCGCCGGACAGACTGGAGACAAATCCATCGACGTCGCAATGGGGCGCGTTAAGAGGGAATCGAGATCAGTGGATCACTCCCAGCGATTGTTGACGGTGGTCGTCCGTCGTCGTCTGGATCGCGTTCGTCGGGCGCGGCGGGCGAGCTGCAAAATGCGAACTGAGGGGGAAAAAAGGAACAGGTAGAATGAGAAGAAAAGCATGAGAGATAAAACTAGAATCAAACAATAAAGTGCTTAAGAGTGGAGCCACTTAAGAGACCTCAATCATCATGTGAAACCCAGAGAAGAGAATTTTAGCCGTTTTATACGTTATATACTCCATAGTGCATACTAGTGTTCCGTGCTTAATGTTTGTGAACGAGCTTCTGTTGCTTCGACGAGACTTGACTTGTATATACAACGATTTGATTCGGTAAGAAAGCATCCCAGTTGCCTTTTCTTTCCCCTGTCATTTTGCTCTCTCTTTCGCTTTAAATCCTTAAGTTGGCTCCATTCCCTTTCCCTCATTTGGTTCTTCCTTGAAGACCCTTGGACTTGATTTCGAGATTTTTGTTCTTTTCTTCTTTCTTGCCTGTTGAAGCCGCGATGACGTCACTTGTTCTGGACAGCTTGAACGAAGATCTGCAGTAACGAGCTCGATGGGAGTGTGTAGTTCGCTGCATGTAGAAGCATGAAGAAGCCTAGCTAACAAGCTTGCAAGAGTAGCAGCTCGATGAGGCCTCATTGAGAGGATGATACCATCAGAGATCGAGTGCCAAAGTCCAAAGCGGACATAGAGAAGTTAACATAAGTAGGACTTTGACTACCTGGAAGTGATTGTGAAGCAACACTAGATAGAGAGCTACCTATCCACAGCAAATAAAAGGTCAAGTGGTTCTGCATGGAAGTGTTTTATTCTAGTTATATTTATTTAACTCTTTAAATAATTCTTTTTGACATACGTATGAAATTCGAAACTTATCCAGATTTTTAATTTAGATACATAACCTATTATTGATTTAATCAATTATCTTAAACGCATGATATGTCAGCATTTTTAAAATAAAAGTACCTTTTTGTTGCATCAATCAAAAGTAATAAAAAAAATTTTTCTTTCTTTCATTGCAGAGCCTCTTGATAACTCTCCTTTCCGCCTATCCTGTCCATTAAACCAAATCTACTACTAAGCCCTCCACTATGCCTCCGCCTCCACTCGCACCTCGCGCCCTCTCGGCCTTCGGTGGCCAGACCCATCTTCCTCTCGCCACTCTCGGCCCTTACTCAGTCGGATGCACCGACATCGCCACCCAGAAGGTGCTCTTGCGCCTCTTTTACCCGCACAAGCGCCATCAATCAGATGCAGAGCGGGACGCTTACGTCCGGGATGGAGTCAAGCGCTGGGCGAGATGGTTCCCACTCACGCCAACCTATGCTAATGGGTATCTGGGGTTCAAATACTCAAGAGAGCTCCCGGGGTTCCTGGGTCGTCTATTCGAGTGGCTAGCTCACGATCCCCGCTGCCCAGTTATGGAGGACTCTGCCCTCGTCCAGACAGAAGCTCGTCTACCAGTTGTAGTGTTCAGCCATGGGAACGGCGGTTGTAGAGCGACCTACTCCATGATGTGTTATGAGCTTGCCTCTCAGGTTTGTGCGTCTTTAATTGATGACAATGCCCTCTCGCGTAATTAGCTGCTTCTTGTATAGGGCCGAGTGGTCGCCTCTGTGGAGCATAATGACGGGTCTGCGTGCATCGCCGCTCAGCTGAATGAGCAAGGCGACGGATTTGATTGGGTGAAAAAGAGGGAGATTCCCGGAATCGACGAGGAAGACGCGAAAATAAGGAAAGTGAATGCACTGATTTTGTTTGCCTTTCAAGGGCTTCCCCTTTCATTCATTGTCAATGATTGCTCCTTTCGTACAGACACGAGCAAGTGATCAAGCGAGCTGTCAACTGCCACGATGCTCTGGATCTGCTTCAGGACCTGAATGCCGGTCGATTCGGCCACGTCCGGAAACCTTTCCTGGGCCTCTCCGGCCACGTAAAGGTGGAAGAGGACGAGCTTGCTCTTGCGTCCTTTCAAGGCCGTCTGCTGGTGGACAAGGACGTCATCATGGCCGGGCACTCCTTTGGCGGCGGAACGGTTCTCAAAACGCTCCTAGAAGATGCCGAAGTACGTTATTGAACCAATTTGACAGCAGGTTTTACCGATCACTTTTTACGCAGTCCCGTTTTTCTGCCGGGCTCCTTTACGACGCCTGGCTGTACCCAGTCCGCTCCGAGGTTGGTCGCATCGCTGACCAGCTGAAACACACGCCGCTGCTCTTCATCAACTATGAAAAGTTTCAGTGGCGCAAGAACCTGGAGCACATGGGCGAGATTATGGCTGCCAATGAGCACGCGCAGTCCCACTGCGTGACGTACAGGGACGCCGTGCACTACACCAGCACGGATCTTCCTGTTATCATGCACGGCTCGTACATTAACAAGGTGCTCGGCTTTATCGAAACGCTATTCTCGCCAGGGAGCAGAAGGTATTGTAAGACTATTGGACGTTTTATAAATCGGCGTTCAACGTCAGGTCATCTCTTTTTTATCCTTGGAATAAAATGTTGATGTGCATACAGCCGGTAGCAGAGAAAAATTGCTGAAGCCATATTTTATGGCTCTGAGCAAAGATAAAAGGAGATTTCCCCCTTGCTGAATCTATATATTTTATAGTTCTTCCTCGTCGGCGACCGCAGAGGCCGATCGGCCACATGTACCGCTCAGTCCAGAATTGGGTCTCTCCCTCAGCCTGCGAATGTCGACCGCATTTTTGAACAGCTTGGAGCTCGGAGGAGCGACCTCCGAGTCGGAGGCGACCTGTCAGACGATGCCAGAGATCACCGAGGAGTTTAAAGACCAGCTCATCCATGGGACGGATTACATGAGCGAAGGGAAAAAGTAGACCTAATAAAACTATGATAATAAACTAGAGCTCAAATTATATTTCTGGTGTCCTGTCCTTGATCAACTCTTCCGACTGAATGATGTTCACCCGTGCAGCCCATGGAGCACTATTTACCTTTTGTAGCTTTCGACACTGTGTCAACACTTGTTGTAATCAAGTGCGGTGTTGTATTGCCCTCAGAGTCCGGGTGAGGATGACATTGTCGGCTCAAGTGAGCACACAAACAAGTGATTTAAAAGGGCTAATCATCAACGTAATAGAGATGTTTAATTTAGTCCCGCACCGATTTGCTGTTATTATTAGATTTTTGTTCATCGTTGATTCTCGGAAAGGAGATTAGCTAAGCTGTGCTTATCCTTATTTCAAGAAATTTGTGAAAGTCTTCATCTCGTTAACACCAAAGAAGAAGACTTATTTCTCTTCTGCGAAAGGAATGGGCAATGTAAACAGTTTGCTCACGGAAAGCCATTTCCATTGCTAATGAAGGAGGGATTGAAGCCTTGTTTACTTTTTAAAAGGAGGCCAGAATGGGTCCTAATGTAGCTTAATACAACTAAATTCATTACATTAATCGAGTCAGTATACTTAGGATCTAATTTATTTCGCAAAAGAAAACTCCCACCGCTCCAACATTATGCATAATTTAGCATCAAAGATGTAATATTGCACTTTTAAAAGTAATATCCCGTGCTATTTAAATTCTTCTTCTTCTACGTTGTGTAAATCTCCCTTGGGAGTGATCGATCAGGCGAGAGAAAAAGAAGTGCGGAAAATGCGAGTGTGTGAAAAATGATGATGGCGGATTTGGGTGTGCGTGCATCATACATATACTTTCATACTCGAGGCTCGAGGGGAAAGATGAGCTTTTAGTGCCAATAACAGGGCATAAATAAATGCCAGGAGAATCTTCTATGATAGTCCTAGACACAAGAGTGAAGAGGACAATTATAAGGGCTGATATGTATTAATACGAGATATTTGCTCACTTAACTTTGAAAGCAGCATTCTTTCTTTCCTTGAAAGCATTCTGCGGCATTTCTTTCATCTAAACAAAAGCAAAAAGTGGGTCGCCAAGCAAAAAAAGAAAACCTAGGGTTTAAACTTTTTATGCCTTGCAAAGGAATTACTTTCACTTCTTCTAGCACCGCGATAGTATTAATTTATCCCTTTCAATGTAAAACATCCTTGTTCCGGTTCTTTGTTCTACCCAGCATGTGAGACACTCATAGAAATACACAAGGCCTGCAAGGAGACACTGCATGGTCAACCCATAGAAATATAAGGAAAGCTCGTAACATCTATGGGTCAAGTGACGTCATCTTGCAATGAATATCATCATGCGCTGAGCCGATTCTTGGAACGTCCGGAAAGAAGAACTTTAGAAAATAAAACGGGCGTTCAGATAAAGTTATTTTTCATCAGAGCATTCCAGGCTTTATAGAGAGCATAAAGTTTGAAAAACAAGGAAATCTGTCGCCTGCTGTTCTAAATTGCTTTCCAATCTGTGTGACCCCGTTTTTCAAGACCAGAATGAAGCCCATTTTCCTTCAGTTTGTTTTGTGATCTTCCAGCCTAAATGGTGTGTGACTATTTCAACTAGCTCAGTCTATTTTAAGCACGTACTATTTGCAGTGTTAAATATTCATGCCTTTTCTCAAGGAATGTACGCATGGTACAAGCAGACGGCTTTCTAACATGGCCGAACAACAGTTTTTCTCTGAATAGGCGCTCCATTTCCCTATATTCCCTATTCATTCAAATATGACACCACGCCTATTCATTGCCAGGGATATATTTTCGTCCCAAAAGACGGCAATCGAAGCTTCAATATTGACACTTCATTCTTCTCTCATGGCAGAATTGGCAACAAACACGGTCCTGTTTTTGCTCGTCCTTCACATGACCTCCTTTCCACTATTTCCATTCTGTGGCGCCACACAAGGAGCTTTAGAACCACTTTTTCGTATAAAAGAATCTCTTCTAGCGTTGAAGGAGATGTTGAAAAGTTGGGGTTTAAAGTCACACGCTTGGTTAAATTAAATATGGAACGGTATGCTGGTATGAGTTTAGCTTTTGTTGCCTTTTTTGTGCATTGTGGTGTGTTTTGAAGTCTCAGATTGACATACAGTATGGCTAGAAAGCTGCTTACTTTTTGTTACTTCTCCGTCTTACAATTTTTAGCCCTTTCCGAAACTTGAACTAAAAATAATTGTTTCCATCTTGAGTTGCACTTTACTTTTTGAAGTGTACTCCGCGTTTTTGTGTTGCTTTTGTTTCTCGCTCATTCTCGGTTATTTTTGGTACTCTCACCATCACGTAATTTGAGTGTGTAGGAGAGATCCCAAGTGAACATATTTGTAGCAAATATCTTTAAAGAGGGAAACAGTTTTAGATATGATTGACCCAGATATTGCGTGTTTGTAACGGAGACTTAAAATCAGACAACTTTTTCTGAACATTTTCTCTACTTCGGCAAACTTTTCCGGACAGTTGGAATCTTCTTTGTGATGAATTACATTAGTCGTACCGAAGGCCCGATTTAACACTTCTGTATACCATATTTTTTCCAGCGGAAGTATGGCTTTAACGTTCTTCCTCACATTTACTTCACAGCCTCAAAATGCGCAAGGCCGCTTTTTAAGCAGCAAAGAAACTTAAGTCCGTGCGCGCGGCTCCTCCTAGAACCGCTGCTGTCTTATTACATTTCAAGGATACTTCTCTCCTCGGAGCTCGCTCTCTTTTGTGTGTCTGCGCCCTTCCTCCTACAAAGGCTCATATCATGCACTCTCTACTAGCTCAGTTCCATGCGAAGGACGAACAGAGTCGGAGTTTTGTGCACTTAACCTACGTCTGATTGACAAAGTGTTTATACAGAAGCCGTCTTAATAAAGAGACTCTTGTGTTAAGTCGTCAATAGCCAACGTCAAAAACTGAAGACGTTTTTGCAGTGTTGAAGATTGCGGGTGCAATATATTATATATATCGCACATTAGACGGCTGCTGCATTCCTTGAGAGTGTTTATACATTTTTGTCGCCGAAACGATCGTGTTTACAGCGGAAAAACTGGGACAAGAGCAGGAACATTCTACGTCATATCTTGGTTATAGTGTGAGTAAATAGTTGATTTTAGATGTCAATTGAAGTCTCGCTATTTTTGTCTTCTTCGTTTGTTAGTGATCGAGAGATTTCACGTAATCTCTGTCTCCGCTTACTGTTTGCGATCATGTTTCCATCCTTGATAAAGCTGAGAAGAAAGAAAAGTAGTGTTCGATTCTAGTGTTGCTCCTCCCTACATTTTATGCATAATATTATTAGCTAGAGATCTTGTTTTTTATTCTTGTGTAAAATAGGACGAGTGAAGTATATAATCTCCTGGGATTATCTCTTATTTTGCAGAGGAGAGCAAAAGTAATTATTATTTCACAAGGAATGGTTTCCTGAGATTTTTGTTGCAAAATACATCACGAAATGTATCTGTGCAAAATTTGAGCCTCGGTCTGCTTTCGAATTCTGAAGCTATCTCTGGAAGAAGAAAAGTCGTGTCGCTTTTCTTTGGGAACTATAAATATTAGAGCAACGGAGAGATAAAAATGGCACAGGCATAAGCAAGTTTTGTTCGTATCAATTGAGCAAGAAAGAAAGAAGTCGCAATGTCAAGCCAGATACGCGTCCCACCTTTTTCCCAATGCCATTTATGCTGCGGTTGGCTGTAGTTGCAAATTATATGCAATTTGGCAATATTATTATATTAATTTGGCCAGACTATTACAATCATTATGTAGATGACTCACACTGCACAAAACACATCTAATGTTCTTCGTTCTATCCCGAGAAGAAAAAATACTTGAGCCGGCTGGCGCAGCATTTTCTTTTATTCTCAGGCCTTGAAGCTTTCTTTCTTCTTGTGAGCCCAAAAAATCCTCATCGTCGTCTCAGTTCCAAGTAAAAGAAAGAGAATGGAGGCAGAGTGGATTCTCTGTTTTTCTTCTTCATCTTCTTTGTCGCCCCATGTCTCTCTATTTCCTTTCTCTTGGAATCCAGTCTCCCTTCCACGAAATCGTAATCATCTTTTTGGGGTCCCACTGCTGCGCTGAGTGTTTCTTGGACGATTCAGGTTCTAACACGACGACCTCTTTGCAAAAGGCGTAAACTGTTCACGACACCCAAGGGAGTTGAGCAGAACTAGATAACGAGAGAGTGAAGAAATTAGGTTGGTGTTGTATTTTACTTTGTTTTGGCAACCCTGACATGTTAAGTAAGAGGTCGACCCGCTTATGAACATCTGAAAGCGTGCGTTTCGAAAAAAGGTCGAGCATATTTATGGCCCCTTCTGGGCAACTTGGCCTCTTTCTAAAGCAGGTTGAGTGGGGGAATGTTATGGTCCTAAGTGCATTTCGTCTTGAACTTGTGTACGTACGACTCGTGGGTATAGAGGAAGAGACTTTACATGGACGGCAGTTAAAAGATTTTGGCTAAGCAATTTCCTCTTATTGTAATTGGATAACCTACAGATCCCTACACTGTATTCTGAGAGTAATATTTCTGTACTTTCCCTGTTTAACTGTGGCTGTTAAGTGCTCAATTAATTAACTCCGTTTCAAAAGAAAATCTTTTGTAACATTAAACAGACCCCTCCTGAGTGCTGCCACACTTCATACTTTACAACTGCAACGTCACTTTAACTAACTTACTTTCTCCTTTTACTTCCAGATAGAGAACTCCAAATTCAAGGCTATTCCAATGAGAACCGTTCCCTTCTAATTTCTGCCCCCCATTCCTGACCCTCCCAATCAAATTGCCCGATGGTGATCATGGCCGAGCTGTGGAAGCAATGCGCGAACTGGCTGTGCAGGCTCAAGGTTCTGCCGTCAAATCATCGAATTACGTGGCCAGATGCTGGAATACAGGTAATGACATTAAGCGTACATTAAAAAACCAAGCAGAGTACTCTGCTTTTTTCTAAACTAAATAGCTCCTGTGAGAACAACTTACAAGTTTAGTAGCCCCTGCCAGGTGATGGATTTAATAATTGTATTCTGCTATTCTGCTTCCAGGACCTTGCGTACACCCTTCGCGATGGCGTCCTCCTCTGCCACGTGGCCGCCGTGATCGACGCCTGCGCCGTGGACATGCGCGCCGTCAACCAGCGTCCGCAGATGGCGCAGTTCCTCTGCCTCAAGAACATCCGCGTGTTCCTGGCCGCGTGCACCGAGTCGTTCGGTCTGAAGGAGGTCGACCTCTTCCACCCGTCCATGCTCTACGACTACTCGGATTTTGCGCGGGTGCTGCACACGCTGTCAAAGCTCTCAGTTTGTCAGAAGGCCAAAAACCAAGGTAAATTTAGAGGAGCAACTCAATTAGTTACTTTACTGACGTATGGCTCTCTTAAAATACATGTTGAGTGCTCTACTTGTATTTTAAGTGGCACGTTTTATATTTTTTGCCCTAGAACTGCTTGCGAATTCCGCACGAATTATAAGAAGAAGTAATATGGTGTGCTACTTTCTCTTTTACTTGATAATGAAAGAGTCCTGGCAATTAAATTATTTCCAATTACGTCGATAAGCTCTTGCACACTTTCTCTCCACTTTTCCAATATGTACAATAAAAGAATAGACGAGAAGTAGAAAGGCTCCTCTTTCCTCTTTTCTTCTTCCAGCCGCTCACGTCATAAAGTACTGAAGAATAGAAGAAGAGCTCCTCCCATCGAATTAATAATTTATAAACTCTGACTGGGCCCCATGCGTTTTACTTACACTGTCCCATTCTCTCCTTACAGCTATTTCCGGCTTCCCTGCCACTGCCAAGGCCCCCAGCCAGGCCGAGGAGCAGATCTACCGCACACTGGAGGACCTCGTCACCGAGGAGAACTACCAGGAGTTCTACTACCGGCACCACGGTGGGGCATCGGGCGGAGGACAGTACTACACCGCTTTGCGGCATGAGCAGCCAGAGGAAGATATCTACGAGGACTTGTGCGCTTTCAAGAGCTCCGGCTACAAGCGGCTGCAGCGAGAGCTCAACTTCCAACCGAAGGAGAAACGGGACTACTGCATCAAGGAGCTGGTGGAGACGGAGGGCAACTACGTGGACGTGTTGAACATGTTGCGCAAGTACTTCATCCGGACGATCAGCTCCATCAGGGACGCCGACAAGAAGGTTGTGTTCATGAACATCAAGGAGTTGGGAGAGACGCACGCTGCATTCTATCAGGACATTCTCGAATCCGTGACGGGCAAGAGTCGAAAGCGCATCGGGGAGATCTTCCTGGAGACCAAGGAGCGTTTTCTCAAGTACGGAGAGTACTGCTCCGATCTGCCACGGGCGCAAGAGACGCTGGACGCCCTGTTGACGAAGAACGAGGCGGTCCGGGAGGAGGTTACAAAGTGCGAGATGGCTGCTAATGACGGCAAGTTCCGTCTACGGGATCTGCTAGCTGTGCCCATGCAGCGTGTCCTTAAATATCATCTCCTGTTGCGGGAGCTCATGTCCAACACGCCACCTACTCATGAGGAGCACGGTGTTTTGCAGCAGGCCTATGAGGCTATGCTGGACGTGTCCGACTTCATCAATGAGGTCAAACGCGACTCTGAGCAACTCGATGTCATCAGAGAGATCCAGAACTCGATTACGGCCTGGGATATGCCGGCTGGAATGGAGCTCAAGGACTACGGCAGGCTGAGGAAGGATGGAGAGCTCAAAGTGCAGAGTCACGAGACCACACACTCGAACAAGCCAAAAGTCCGATACGTGTTCGTATTTGACAGAGTGGTGCTCTTGTGCAAGGCTTCCAGATCAGGAGATCAGTATGAGTTCAAATCTTCCCTCAAGATGGCAGACTACAAAGCGCAGGATGTTCCACATGTCCGACGTCTGGGCGGATTAGCTCGCGGAGACGGTCGCTGGGGTCACGCGTTTGTACTTGCTCAGGCTGAGAACGCACACGCGTACACGCTGCTCGCTCGAACGGAGGACGACAAGAAGAAGTGGCTGACGGGAATCAAGGAGGCGCTCGACAACCTTGATGCTGGCCGACGAAGCAGCCACGATGCTCGCATGCACACCTTTGAGAAGCCCGTCTCTTGCGACTACTGCCACAAGCTGCTCAAGGGCCTCTTCTTCCAGGGCTACCAGTGCCACAAGTGTCAGCGAATCATGCACAAGGATTGCATCAGCCTGCTCTCCAAGTGCGGCAGCGGGACGATCCCTCCAGCGCTCCCACCGCGGCCACCATCGATGCAGCTGCCCACCGCGCGCCTGGACAACCGCTTCAGCAGCTGCTCCCTGGACGACACCATGTCGCTGCTGCAGAGACAGAGCAGCATGATGTCCGTGTCGTCGCTGCCGCCGCCCAACATGCCGGCGCCGATCCTCTTCTCCAACATGCACAACCCGATCGTCAACACTGCTGCGGACAACCCAGACTACATCAACACCAATATGGAGGCGCACTCTTGGTTTGTTGGCGACCTGGACCGGGAGCGAGCAAATGGACGCCTTGAGGATTACCCCAGCGGGGCATTCCTTGTCCGGTGTCGGGTCCAGCATGGGGAGCGTGTGGGATACGCTCTGTCCCTTAAGACCGGGGAGGACGTGAAGCATATGAAGATCTGTCAGAGCCCCGTTATCACCGATCCGCTCACACCGACGTCGCCCAACAGCTCCTCCACGTCGTCGTCCTCGTCGTCGCTGCCACAGTGGTTCTTCCTCTCCGATAACCGCAAATTCCGTTCCATTGTGGAGCTCGTGGCGTACTTCAGTCGAAACTCGCTCAAGGAGAGCTTCAACGGACTGGACCAGTCCCTGACGTTCCCCGCGGGCGAGTTCACCATTGCGGAGGCGCTGTTCGACTACGACGCCGGGGACGTGACGGACAACCGGCTGCCGCTGATCAAGGGCCAGCGCATCACCATCATTGACAAGTCGTGCGGCGACCAGGGCTGGTGGAAGGCGCTCGACCGCACGCGGGCCGGCTTCGTGCCCAGGAACTTTGTCGTGGAGATCAAAGTCCCGTCCGACGAGGAGAACGAGAACGGCCAGCAAGCTCTGCAAGAGGAGCCGCTGGAGGAGAACGAGCCTGTGGAGGAGGAGGTGGACATCCCCGCGCCGCCGCAGGTCGTGCCGTCCGTGGTCGCTGCCGCATCGGCGGCGTCGGAGCAGCAGGAGACGATGGACATGGCCGCGGCTGCGTCCTGATCTAAGGCCAAGAAACGGCTGCCCAGGTTCTTGCTCTAGGTTTCGGGCTGTGAATTAATTTCAATGATGACAACGCGCTCTTCAAAAGAGTTTTTAAAGGCACGAAATGACAAGGAATTTTTAAAAACAAAATCTGGAAATCATGTTACAAATTTTATAATCAAAAAGGAAAATGGCAATGATTATGAGGAGTTTTTACACATCGTAACAGCATTTTTATCAACACATCAATTAGCTTTATATTACTTTAATGTCTTATTTGTTTTAAATGTTTTACTTGCAATACTCGAAGAAGAAACTTTTTCACAAAAAAAAATATTTTATATCTTTCTTCCACAATTAATAAACAATAACTACTACTCGTCTAACTGCTTTATAATGTTATAATCAGGTTCATATTGAGCATCGCAGAGACACAAATAAATCGTTCAAAAAGAAACCCTCGAGTCTTGCTGTTTCATATATTTTTTTTAAGAAAGTGCATTATACTGGCATTTAGAATGTATCTAGACTTTTCCAACGTACACCTTGTCCCCGACCTTCACCTCGCCCTCAACGTCCAGCCCGAGGTTGATCCCAAAGAAGGGCGACGTGCCGTATTTCTTCCTCTCCGCCGGGTGCAGACTCAGCCTGAACTCGCGCATCGTCTTGAGCGGCTCCATCAGCTTGTTCTTCTCGCCCTTGTCCGGGTCGACGGTGGTGAAGTTGCAGCGGGTGCAGAGCTTGATGTTGCGGAACGTGGCCTTGGAGCCGATGCGGATGTAGGTCCAGTTGTCCTCGGCGAAGGGCTTGTCCACGCCTGAAACATTCAACATTATTCTTATACTCTCTAGTAATCGTTATATGTCAATACATATAGTATTAGTTCTATGATGTCAACCGTACCTTTAATGAAAATGTTGGGTCTAAAGTTCCTCTCATTGACCTGCACATCAAGCTTCTTATCCGCTAACCTCTGGTTGAGTCCATCCACCGACTCCTGAGAGAGCATCAAGAACCCAAACTGGTCTGCGAACACGGCCCGGTCATTGGGTTTGACAAAGGGAGCGATATCGTCGGACTGCTGCATTGGCCGGGTGGACTCAGCTCGCCGACCGTGCCAGATGAGGCGGAGGCCGCCGTCCGGAGTCCCCATGATGTATTTGGACAGCCATTTAGAAGCGGAAGGACCGAGGTCGAAGCCATCGCAGGGATTGTTCCAAACCTACTTTAATAGATGCAGTTATAAAGAGTAATCTAATCATCTTCATCATCTTACAGTGACATCCGTCTTGTTTGACTCCTTCAGTGGCACCTGCAATGAATCCTCCCCTGGGGCTGAGAGCTCAATCTGAGAACCGTCCTCTGACACCACAGCCTGAATGAGAACCATTTTCGGATACTTTCGCCCTGTGACAAACCTGCCATTGCCATCTGTGACTAGAAGCTGCCGGTCACTGACAGGTCCAGATTGGAGCCCATGCTGCAACGCCTGTTTAGAAGACATGCTAATCAACTTTTCATAATCATAGTAAAGCTGATCTTACATTCGCCTTTTCATACTCATTCCCCTTGCAAGACTTGATCGGGTAGATGTAGAGTTTATCTACCACGCCCACCTCCGTCCACTCGCTGGGCATGGGCGTGTCCTTGTCGGCTTGGATGATGCCGCTCTCAAGACCTTCTTTCGGAGTGGGGCTCATGTTTGAAACTTGATCTTAGCTCGAGGAGTGTCAGAGGATGACTGAATACGTCAATACGTCTTAAAAAGAACGGACTATTATGTCGAACATGTGATATTTGAGCGGAGGAAAGAGCACAAAAATAGTTGTTGAGAGTACGTTGCCCGATGGGTCGTTTAATGGAGGGAAGACAGACAGTCGCTATGGTGACAGACCGGCAAATTAGCGACGAGGTTGGGTGAATTGTACAAGCCAGCTTCCGGTGAAGATTTCTTATATTATCTTATATTATGCATGATCCCATAGATATAGAGGGTAAAGGATCCTGATTGGGAACTACGAAAGAATTCTCTCGTAATTCCAGTCCTACTGCATCTTGGATAAGTTTTCTGTAACTCTTTCCAGCGACAACTAATTTGAACTAAATGATGTTGTCAATGCTTTTACATAATGGAAGCCTAGCCGATTCAATTTATTTTCTAGAGTGCTATCAATCGGCTCGCACTCGATCTCGTCGTGCAGCAATTTCCGATTTTACCTCGTCAACCCATCTCAAAAGGGGGCTCAGGAGATGCCTAATGGATCCACGGGAATAATTTTTTTACGCCCTATCAATCAATACCTTCATTAATTTGTCATTTGAGACTTTTACGAAAATTATTTATACATGTACATATGTATAAAAGACAGCAAATCATATGATTGACATTGCCCTGCTATGAAAAAAATCCATAAAACAGCAATTACCCTCGAGGCACAAGATCTTGTTAGTCCATTTTGTCATTCTGACATTACGTACATCACCCTTGCATGCAGCGTGTATCATCCTCCAAACGCAAAGAGAGTAACAATTACATTTTCTCATAT